>CAUJGJ010000277.1:2223400-2240900 GCA_963170055.1 Halisarca cf. caerulea | reverse complement strand
TAAGTACACATGTACGTATATACTGTACGTACATGTTTGTTACATACTGTATGTACGTGTTTGTCACATCTTGTCCAGGAAATTGTGTTTTCAGTTTTGCATGCATTTGCCTACTAGATTGGATTGGATTGGATTAGTCTTATTTAGACTGGGACACCGAACTTAGCCATTGGCTACTTTTCAGGGGGCCCAGTAATCACAACTACAGAATCAACAAACAAACAAACAAACAAACAAACATACTACATAGTTATTTGTTATTATAAACTGTCAAATGTTCAATCATGCAATGTTCTTTTGGTGGCTGTAGTGGGCCTTCTTCACTCTTCTCTCTTGGTCATGCCCATGCTTCTGGCAGACATTGCTTGTAGGGTTGAATTTGTCCCGTATTGAATTTTTGCCTTTTGGGAGTAAGTATCACCATTCACAATTGCTAGGAGTATGCAATTTTAGTACAATGTACAGTAAGTAGTGCATGATGTATTGCAGTGTAGAATATACGTATGCGTGCTCCCAAGTTTCACTACACTCTAGTTCTCTCCTGCTGCTGTAGGATTGGGCGCGAGTTGTGTGGACGAATCAAGTTCGGCAACCTCACTGACGGGTATGTGGACAAACCTATGGAACATTTCTCCCCCGGAGAACTCATCAAGTTCAAAGTTCTGAGGTGATACTTTGTGTCCATTTGGTGTCTCGCTATCCTACATACGTACGTATGTAGAGTATGGAACTTTACATGTGTATGTACGTATGTACATGTACGTATATTCATTGTAAAGGATGTGATCACTGCTGTGAATCCTTAGTCATTTTTTGTGTTTTGCTGGACGTCTTACATGCTACTCCTGTCTCTGCCTAGCATGCATGTATAGCATGCATAGGTATGTCAGGCTTATTGTTGAACTAATGTTGCTAATGTGTACTTCATGAAGATACAGTGAAGCTTGTCTTAAAGGCCACCTGTCTATAAAGACCACCATCACTTGTTACCTTGTGCGGTTGTTATAGACATGTTTTACTGTAACCTGTCTATAAAGACCACCATCACTTGTTACCTTGTGCGGTTGTTATAGACATGTTTTACTGTAACCTGGTACCTATCTATATACAGTGTTAACACACAAGAGAATCAGATTGAGCTGTCCACTCGTGGGTCTCATGTCAGCCCAAAAGCCTTTAAGAAGTTGAAGAAAAGAGCAACAGAAGGACATAAGAAGAGCAAGAAACAGAAGGACGAGTTGGCAGAGAGGGTGTTGCTCGCTGCGAGTGACAGTGATGAGGAAGATGTAGTTGATGACAGTGGAGTTGAGAGTGTTGTTGGTGATGATGGTGATGGTGATGGTGACTGTGGTGATGGCAGTGATGGTGATGAGATGATGATACAAGGAGTTGGTCCCAGGCTTGAAGTGGGAGAATTCAAATGGGATATGATGGAAACCGATGACTTGGAGGGTGATCACGATCATGCCGACGATAGCGATGAAGATGAAGAATCAACTCCTCAAGTTAGTCTCCGCATTTTGTAAAGTGTTGTGTGTTGCAATGCCATGTAACCTCTCTAAACCGAACATCCATGGGACCAAAGAAAAGGGTCGGTTTAGAGAGGTTTACAGTTTAGAAAGATTGTACATATATAGCAAATGTAGAGAGCACGACTTAAAAGCACGTCCACTTCAGAGAGAGTTCCGTATTACAGAGGGTTGGTTTGGAGAGTTTCTACAGTACAGTTGCTTCAGTGTGTGTTGTGTTGTACTAATGTACTGTTCAAAGGAATGTGCAGTGCCATACCTTGTGCACTTCAACCCCTGAAATACAGACACCCCTCTATTATGGACACATGCCACTGGAACCAAATGATCCACAATGCTTTGCCACAGTACATCTTCAATCCCTGAAATGAGGACACCTCAATAATTAGGATAGTCCTTTCTGGTCCCAAGGTGTCCGGAATAGAGGGTCTCCCTGTACATGATAATACTACTTTTACCCACATCTAATGTATTAATAGCTACAAATACAGTGGAATCTCCCAATATACGACAATTTGGGACAGTTTTTTGTCCTTTGTAAGGAGGTTGTCCTCTTCGGAAGATTCGAAATATATTGGAATTATAGGGAGAAAATATCTTTGGACCTCAAGCTGTGTCCTTTGTAGAGTTGTGTCCTTATTTTGGAGCATCCACTATCAGAGATTCCACTGTAACAAGATTTCCTTCTTCCTTAGGTTTCATCAAAGACTAGCAAGAGACAGAAGAAAGCAGCGAAGAGATTAGAAGAGCAGAAACTTTACGAGGTATGTACGTATCATTTACGCTTGATGTGTGTTTGGATACTTTGTCTGTTGTTGGCTACTTTTGTCAGTCTTGTTGTTACAGCAATGACAATTATATAATTAACCAATATTCAAGCATCTAATAATTCTAGGGCATAAATTTATGTCTGTACTGCGTCATTTTATATTCTTTGGAATCATTTTTAAATCCTTTAATTGTTATCTGTATATACGTAGACTGTGTTTGCTTTCATTTATATATGTGATGTTGGCTTTTATCTTCTCCAAGGACTTTTGCTCACTCTGTGACTTTGTATTTTGTACTTGTGTTCAACATACACTTGTACATATAAATATATACATATATTCTCTTACTGGGGGATCTGTAGCCTGTGGCTCCTATTACAAGCCCCTACAGTATGTCTACAGGCACCCAGAAATACGTATGTACCTTAGGTCCTATGTACGTACGTACGTATATCTACTAGTGTTGCCACGATACTCGCGATATATCGTGTATCACGATATTTCTACAGACGATACAATACATGCATTGAGTATACTTCATGTCATGATACAGGTACCTATCTCTGGTGGGCTGTCCTGTGGAGGCTGCAATGCTGGTTGGTGCTTTGACCTTTAGCACAGCATTGTGTTTCATAGTCCCTACACCTCATACCCAAAGTCAATCAATCAATTGATTGAATGAGTTGTTTTGGCATAGCAACAAGGCACAGAATGCTTACCCTAAACTAGTGTCACCATTGCCAGTTTGTATTTGAATGCCAGAAGAGGAGATGTCATGCATTGGAAGGTCTCTTATCGAGAAATGTATGTGCACATGAACAAGTGATCAGCTAATATTTCTTCTGATAACTCTGACTCTACCTATTTTGCAATATGCTGATATCGTGATGTATCGTGATACATGTCTGGATAACAAAATATTATCGTGATACACTTTTAGCAGTATCATGGCAACACTAATATCTACCTCAGGGTCAGGGTGTCATTATTTAGACAGGGGAACCTTTAGCCATGGGCTAGTTCAAGTGGCACTCAGTGATACCTAATACCTGATCCCTGTCATCATTTGCTGTAGATGGAGCTGGCCAATCTGGATATCAATAGACCCTTGGAGACGGCTGACGACTATGAGCGTTTGGTGGTCACCTCACCTGACAGCTCCTCCGCTTGGATCCACTACATTCTGTTCCATTTGACCGCGGCTGAAGTGGAGAAAGCCAAAGCTGTTGCACAGAGGGCCCTGTCTACCATCTCTTACAAGTGAGCTCTTCCAGCAGCACAAGATGGACGCAATCACACCTGGGTTATGTGATGTCATGTGTAGAGAAAATGTCACCTGAGTAGGGTTGCTGCATATGTCACTATTATTCAGTGACTCCACTTGTCTGACATTTTCCATGAACTTCTGTGAAAAAGAGTGAGATCGTTGTGTGTGTGGTAAGATGATACAGTGGAACCCCTCTAATCCGGACACCTTGGGACCTGGAAGCACTGTCCTAATTATTGAGGTGTCCTCATTTCAGGGGTTGGAGATGTACTGTGGCTTATTATAGTGGAAGATTGGCTCCAGTGGCACGTGTCCACATTAGAGGGGTGTCCCCAATTCAGGGGTCTGGATTAGAGCTGTACCTGCAACCCAGGGGTCTGGATTAGAGGGGTGTCTGCAATTCAGGGGTCTGGATTAGAGGGGTTCCGCTGACTGTATAGCAAATTCTCAGTAATCGTTCACAAATTGTTTTGATAAATTGCAGCAGATTAACAAGTTGCTGGACTATGTTAGTCAAGCGGAGCCATTTCAATTATTTTAGAGATAGGTGGGATTGTTAAATAAAATGGCACCGATTATGTCAAGAATTTCTTGTAGTCAAATTCGATCATGCCAATCCTATATCTAGATTAGGTTTTAGTACAATAATGCAAGTATGGATAATCCTGCGATTGAATTTGGACTGATTTTTTCTCTTTTTTTTTCCTTTTCGCTGTTAGCAAGGAGAATGAGAAGCTGAATGTTTGGGTGGCTCTGCTGAACCTGGAGAACATGTACGGAACTCAGCAGTCGCTGAACGGCGTCTTCCAGTCAGCACTTCAGCAGAACGATCCAGGAAAAGTTTACTGGAAGATGATTGCTATTTACAAGAAATCAGACAAATTAGAAGTGAGTTGCAGTTGTTTTGTGCAGAGTTCACTTCCATTGTGGTCGTAATAGCCTTTGTTCTTAGAGGCCCAGGCCATGTGGCAGCTACTGCTCTACTCACAGCTAGTATGTGTGTACATATATACTTATTTGAGTATAAATACTCACATTTCATAGTGTTACAACCCTAGTGATATAGTGTTACAACCCTAGTGAATTATAATTGTAAAGGGTGTATAAAAACCATTTAAAAATGGTACAAGGATGTAGGATTGACACAGGATCGTGCAAAAAGCCATTATCAAAAAAGGATTCTCCAAAAACACTTGGAACAAGGTTAAGTTGCAAAACCGGTACAGGGCTAGGTGGGCAAAGGGCAAGACAGGCATAGGGCTAGACGAGCAAAGGGCTACACATGCATGAGGCTAGATGGGCATAGGGCTAGACAGAGTTTAATTGGACTGAATGTACACTGTGCAAATTCCTACATCCCGCATGTGCAGCACATTATACAGTACATATTATGTGCTGCGGGATGTAGGAATTTGCACAGTGTACATTCAGTCCAATTAAACTCTGTCTAGCCCTATGCCCATCTAGCCTCATGCATGTGTAGCCCTTTGCTCATCTAGCCCTATGCCTGTCTTGCCCTTTGCCCACCTAGCCCTGTACCGGTTTTGCAACTTAACCTTGTTCCAAGTGTTTTTGGAGAATCCTTTTTTGATAATGGCTTTTTGCACGATCCTGTGTCAATCCTACATCCTTGTACCATTTTGAAATGGTTTTTATACACCCTTGTTCGTGCGTTTTTTCCTTTTATAGCGAAACGGTTGCTTGAATAGGTTTCCACTGCGGTTGAGAAGGAACACGATCAAATCTTATAAGATAAAGAAACTAGAAATCTATGCAGTTACCTGACTAATATCAATGTACCCATCTAGAAACAAATGATCGAACGAAAAGAGCGCTGAAGTCGACGATCATCGAAGTGCAGACCTTGTGCACGTACGCGTATGTCTAGTCTCGCGTAGCCATTTCACCGATCCGAAAATGGCTGATCCGGCGAATGTATGGGATTTGCCTATTAATTTTTTTCTCGCTTTAGAAGTGTAGGTATTGCTTCAAAACCTACAAAAGGCACTTTGCGCTAACAATCGGAGCTCACTGGCGAAAGATGAGACCTCTGGACCCTTCGTGGCGACCTGTAGCCCAGTTCAAAAAAACGACGAGAATAATAATAATAATAAGAAGAAGAAGAAGAATAATCTTAAAATGGTACTGGTGTTGCGTAGCCATACATTTTCGTCTAAAATTGCAAAGTTCTTTAAAGAAATTGGCCTACGAAGGGTTTTAACTACTTCATCTTATAGCTAGTGTGTCAAAAGGTACCAATATCACTTTTAAATGTTACTAACCGTACTGCATCGTTAGTTTTCAGACGAAAACAAAATTTGCGCTAATGTATGGCGGCCATGTTTTTTCCGTGTCAATCCTACATATGGAGGACTACCGTACTCCATAATACTTTCTACGGCTTATTGCTCTTGGCACATCATCCAGAGTAGTGAGTTCCACCTGGCAGAAAAATGCCCTCCCCCGACCTTTTGCTAGCTAAACTTTAGGCCTATTCTATCTACATGGGCCTATGTATGTATTTATGTATTTATGTATTTATTTATTTATTTATTTATGTATTTATGTATTTATGTATTTATGTATGTAATTGTATGTATTCTATCTACATGGGCCTATGTACATACTGCATGTACCAATGGTGGTTGATGTCTCATGCATGACAGGTATCTCCCAGAGTACACCATACACTGGTACGTAGTATCACAGTACAATGCCATGCTGTTTCCCTCCTTATCATCTCATGAGAATAGAAAGTGAGAATTTGGAAGGTAATTATGTACGTAGCTGTGAGGTACTTGCAGTGAGTGTGAATTTACACCACACAATAGTAGGAAGGGGGTGTATCCTTGCAATATAGGTCAGGGTTATCCCTATCAATCTAGCAGAGCAGTGCAGTCCTAAACTACAGTGAAACCTCTCTAAACGGAGCACCGTTGGGACCAATGAAAAGATTCAGTTTAGAGAAGTTTCCAGTTTGGAGAGGTTTTATGTGTACAGCAAATAATATAGAGAGCAGGACTTGAAAACACATCCAGTTTAGAGCGGGTTCCAGATTACAGAGGGTTCGGTTTAGAGAGGTTTCAGCGTACTTGTTATTACGTATGTGATTGTTAGCAATTTATGAGTGACAGAGAGTGAGAATTGAGACAGTGAGTAGCTATGAGGTTGGGAAGTTGATAGTTTTGTCATGCAGTAGGTGTGAATTCACACTACTCTTCCTTTTTACCCAGCCTGGGGAGGACTCCGCCCACTTTGTCTCGGCTGTGTGTGCCGCTGTAGTAGTGTTTTTTTAATAAGCCATAATAAAATTCATAACAATTATGATTATTACAACATACTGTAGTAGTGTTTACATGTGTTCTTGAGATCTGTGTACTACTGAATGTGTGTAGATGCATGTTCACACATGTACATATTCAAATGTGTGTTGTGTGTGTTGCATTTTCAAGATGGCGGATGAACTTTTCAAAACCATGATGAAGAAATTTGGTAGTGATCTAAAAGTGTGGATAGGTTATGCAGAGTTTATGATGGGAAGAGGTCATCTTGAGGCAGCTCGACGACTGTTGGAGAAGAGTTTCAAGTCTCTTCCAAAGGCTCACCGTGAGTTGACAGTGTATGATGTGTGCATATGTATGTGTGTGTGTGTGTGTGTGTGTGTGTGTGTGTATTATGATCATGTATGCAAATATTGATCTACTTGCTTTTCCCTTTCTGTTTGTATTCACCTGTTTTACCCATTCATGTGAAGATGTGGACATGATTGTGAAGTTTGCAGAGTTTGAATACAAGATAGGCGACCCTAGTCGCGGACAAACACTCTTTGAGAACGTTGTCTCGAACTACCCAAAGCGTCTTGATGTGTGGTCCAGGTATTTTGACATGTCCATAAAGCAAGGAGATAGGGAGTCCACAAGGTTGGTTCTGTGGATGCTTGTACTGTAGCTTGCTGGTTATGTGTGCATGTGGCTTGCTGGTTATGTGTGCATGTGGGTTGCTGGTTGTGTGTGCATGTGGTTTGCTGGTTATGTGTGCATGTGGGTTGCTGGTACTGTGCGAGTGTATTTGTATTCAGCTTGCTGTACATTCCCAGAACATAACCTTCTGTATGTACAGATTGTACAGGTTTTGTTGTGTTGCATGATTGTATGTATACAATACATGGACACACACACACACGCACACACACACACACACACACACACACATACACACACACACACACATACACACACACGTTCACTTACTTTATGCAAGTATTGGGGTTCAGGAGCACTTGTTCCAAATTTCCGTTGAATTGTAAATGTTAAAGGGCATAACATGCAGCCCACTATGTTTTATGTACACTATCTATTGTATGTAAAATACACCTCTGTATTTCCTTGAAGCATAATATTATTCTCAATTTGTTCCCATTTCAATATGTTTATAAAAATGTACTCTCAAAACTTTCTTCATAGGATGTTGTTTGAAAGGGCCATCCAACTGCACCTCTCAGCAAAGAAGATGAAGTTCTTCTTCAACAGATACCTTGACTTTGAGAGACATCATGGCACTGTGGCCTCTGTGGCAGCTGTTAGGGAAAAAGCTGGAGAATTTGTAGACAGAAAGACACAGATATTATAATATTGAGAAGATTGTAGTGTTAAACAATGTGCATCAATGTATTCTGTGTATATCGTTGGAGTAAACTTTTTGTGTTGATCACTTTTCATTTCATTCAGTTGTAACAGAATGCTTGTTTTATTTTGTATTATCCGTTCTGGACATCCTGTGTGTGTAATCATAGACCCCATGCACCATGCATGGTCTGTATGATAAATGTTTAATATGTATATACAAAGTATTGTGGCATACACTTACATCAGAATGCATGCCCATTCGTTGCACTCTACTAAAAGGGGGGAAATGTCATTCTTAAATGAGCCTGTAGTGACTGGAGCTGACATCAAATGGTGAGCTTGCGGTTTCACAATCAGTCCATTGGGAAAATGTCAATATTCATGACATGTATACAAGTACATGCACTCGGACACAGACATAACAAACGTGTGAGAGGCATGAAAGTGCCTGGCAAGTGAGAGCATGAGACGTGCACATGTGAGTTGATTGTAAATATAACTGCATGAGCTATATAAAATGAAGGTGATTATAGAGTTTGGAATTAGAGCCTACTTATGTACTAGTGATAATTATGTGAATCAACTGGGTGAATAACGTGAAATAGTTATATAATAAAATTTAAGTACAGAGTGTATACATATAACCAGGAACGTAGCTGACCGTGAGTCATGTAGTGGGTGGAGAGCAGATATGAGTTGAAGATTATTGTTCCATGATTCACCAATTGCAAGTCTGGCTTCAAAAAATGAGTTCTGAGCAAGTAATGGCTATCTTGCTCAAGCATGCAACTTAATGAGAACTATTATTTTTGAAATATGATTATATATTAAGGGGGGTATATAGCATCATTATCAAACTAAGACAACAATGGATATAAAAATCAGTCCTAGAACTCAAGTTACAAGTGGTTGGAAAAAACACTTTGGCTCAGCAAGGACAAACATACACTGACAAGTAAGTACTAAGCAATAGTGATATCATGGTAAAAGTTCAAAGAAAGAAAAAATTTGCAAAAAATGGAATGATGAAAATGCATGTGCGTGGTAGCAAGAGCCTGGATACACTGCAGGGTCTTGCCCCCCTCCCCTATGTACGTATAAATAGTGCAAGGCTTATAATTGCATACATAATAATCATATATAGTAGTCTATAGAGGGGCTGGCCACGCGAGACTACGGAACATGGCTGCCGTAAATGGCCGACGGGATCTAATCATTTTCATGCTTTACAGCTGCGTCTGTCTCTAATTTGCCACCAAGAATAGCTGTAAAATTTTATAGTATTCCTAGATCTTTGACTCCTTGCTTACCCTGTGTGGCGGTAGAGATGTCATTTGTTACAAAGCGCGGCAAGACATCCTGGTTTCGTGGCATAGTTCGTAGTTTCTCAGTTCCTCGCGTGATCTACCCGACGGTAATGAATGCAATGTAATTAGCCGTGTGTGTTGTTGTTTATGGTTTTGCTACATCTTAAAGTATTATGCCCACGGCACCATATTATTCACTTGTTTGTGATATCGTAACATAGATCTATGCATATGATTATAACATGAGGCATATTAATTAATCCCCAAACCTTTGTACCTTTCCGTACATATACCAGGGAGGGCATTGCAAGCTGAGGACGATGTCGGACAAGGTACCTCCAGGTAACAGACAGTCTCCGATTGACATTTCGACTAGGAATGTTGTGAAGGGGTCGAATCTTCTCCCTCTGTCGGCCTTGAAGTGGAACACGCCTGCTAATGGAACACTCGAGAACAATGGCTACAGTCTTCATTTCCATCCTCACGAAAAATCAGCAAGTCTTCGAAATCACCTAGGATCGTACACGGTACAGCAGTTTCATTTCCATTGGGGTCGCAATGATTCGGAAGGATCCGAACACCACATCGATGGGAAGAAATACGCGGCTGAAATTCACTTTGTAGCTACGAAAGATGGCGAAGCGAACAAAACTGTACCGGACTACTGTACTGTAATTGGAGTGTTTTGTGAAGCCGATCCATCTGTTGCTAGCTCTGAAAATCCTTGGAATAAGATCAAAGTGGATGCTCTTGTCGATTCATTAGACAAAGTTGATGTTCAGAATATTGTTATGGAAGAATTCCTCCCGGTTAGTTTGGATTATTTTCACTACGAGGGCTCTCTCACGACTCCAAATTACGATGAAATAGTTCAATGGTTTGTGCTAAGAAACCCCATCAAAATCCCAAGCCCATATCTTCAGCAGCTTCGCAGCCTGAAGGATCCTCGAAAGAATGACATCACCGCCAACTTCAGGGATCTGCAAACTTTGCATGGTCGCTCTGTTAGTGTGTATCCTTGAGCAAGGAGATAGTATTGCAAACTGTACACACTATAGTTCGTAGGGGGTGCATGTCATATTGCAATTGATAAGACAATAGTACGGTATTATTGGGTGCTCAACACAGAAATCAGAGCACTTGCATATTATAATTCTCATTTGTTCTCTGCATTACATCTATTTGGAATCATTTTGGCCTATACTTTTAGGAAGTGATCATGATGACATTTGATATCCTAATATCTTACGCCTAAGGGCGTTTAATGTGGACGCCCGCTGTGCTAACCTTGTTTCCAAGCAACTAAAATCTAAACATGGCTGCCCATTTGGAGGACGCTGACTGACTATTTCCATAAGCTGTAATACGTAAAGACTGTACCTATTGCTAATAGATCTGCTAAAGAAAAGGATCAGAGTTTAATTACAATGGAGGTTAGCTTAATAATTATTCTAGCTTTAATTACGAAGAATTTCGTGTTTAGTTTACCTTGTCCGTACGTTGCAGGAGGATGACAAATCAGCTACCGAAGATACCACTTTCGAGGCTCTTGAAAAGGACTTTCAAGAGACTCTAAGTGAGCTAATGGGAGATGAAAGCTTGGAGAAGTTTAAAACGGAATACGAGAAACTTCACCGAGCACTGAAGAAATCTCATGACAACGAGAGAAGACTAATGACCAAATGCAGAGAGTTAAACGTAGAGATTGTTGCTAATGCTGCCAAAGTTAGCAGTGCTCTCAAGTTATCCCAGGAGGACAAGACTACTATTGCTTCATTAAAGCAGGTTGGTCTCTTGAGTTGGATACAATTCAAAGGTGCCTGAAAAGTTGGTCGTATACTGTGCATATGTACGTACTTACACAGTTCATTGGTACTCTAACCTATGCAACCTAGAGTATCTATGCACAGTCTTATGTAAGCCTGTCGTAGTAATGTAAAGGGGGGTAATTTGGAACATGAGGGTAATTTGGAACAGGGCCAGTAACTTCTGTTGTGGTTAAGTTGCCCAGCCATTCTTGCTACTGCCAAACTCCCCCTTCATGGAGATAATACGGACAAGAAATAATGGATGTAGCTTGTGGTTGGCACGGCTTTTGGCCTGACTGTTCCAAATTTCCTGTCGTTCCAAATTACCCCCCTTTATCTTACACACTGTTCCCCACATGCACACTCTTTTACTTCTATCTTCATTACATTCAACCTTTTGTGTATCAGCAACTCAGATCTTGGCAAAGCCAGCATGCCACTGGCACACGAGACTAAGGCACATTGAAATGTGTGTATGTGTAGATTCTGATTGGAGTATGTGTTGTTTGTATATGTACGTACATATGTACATATATACGTATGTACCTGGATATGTACATACGTACATATGTGTGTATTTCTAGGAAATTGAGAAACTGTGGAAGATGGTGGATACTGCACATGAGAAGGAGTCAAGAGCTCGGGAAACAATCAATCAGTTAAAACTAGAGATTTCAAACTTGACAAAGTTGGCCGAACAGAGTGCTGGACTGGGTTTTGGAAGTGACGTAAAGTGAGTGTGGGTATTTATACAATTTACATACTGTGGACCTTATACATATGTAGGTATGTATGTATGTACAGTGAAACCTCTCTAATTCGACACCTCTTGACACCTCTTGAAACCGACAACCTCTCAAACTGACATCAAATATTAGTACACACATGCACCTTTTCAATACAAAATCACCTCTCTAATCCGACAACCTCCTAATTCGACCATATTTTTAAGTTCCAGTGGACATCGGATTAGAGAGGTTTCACTGTATGTATGTACGTATGTATGTATGTACATGCATACGTATGAATCCATGAAGCCCCCTCCACCCTATATGTACCACACCAAGGGACAAAACCCTTCATGTGTATGTTCTGGTACCATTCACACAGTCAAATACAGTGGACCCTTGGCAAACTAAAGATTTTGTAACAATCCAGCTTTCTTTTCAGGATGATCACAATATTCTAGGATCCATTTGTCATAGCGTGTAGAATGTATGAGAAGTCCCTCAATATTCTGACAACTTCTGTGATCTGACACCTTGTTTGTTCCCCACAGTAGAGCAAATGTTTCAAGGTCATACAAAATTTCACATTGTCACTTCACGCTGTTTATCACGCTTGCCAGTGTTTACTAACATGACCCACTGCAATGACAAATACATCTAGAATATGCCCCTTTATCCCTCATTAGCAGCTGAGTTCACCATGTACATATACGTATATACATAAGTACAAATGTACATGCATGTACGTAGCATATATCATATGCATGTACCTGTACGTACGTATGTCCTCACTGGAGTACTTATGTAGTTGGCCACTTTGTGTACAATTGAATGCTGAATAATTGACACATTTGTGGTAGAGAAATTATCTTCTAGTACAAAGTACGTACGTACATACGTACATCTCATGATGTACATGTAGTACAGTGTGCACGTACGTACATGCGTACGTTGCACATGCTGACAGAGCACCTCACACCACTGTGTTGCTGTTTACTGTAGCACTCAAGAGCTCACACAACAGAAGGAGGAGTTGACGGCTGAACTGGGCCGCACAAGGGAGGAAGTTGTGCAGTTGAGGCACAACGTACAGGAGCTTCATCAAGGACAGAAGAAGGCAGAAGCAGATAGAGACGAAGCAGAATCAAGAGTTATCCAAGTTAGTATCTTTGCTGTCTGTGGCATGAAAACCACACCTTCTTTCTACACACATGCTAGTACATTTGTACGTATGTGTTGATCTCCCTTGAGGGATGAGTAAGATTAGTTTTATTCAACCATAATTGTAATATTATTCTAGCATTTATTATTACCAGACAAAACATGGCAGCTCAGTGATATACTCTTGATACTTTTACCCATTGCAATTACATTTAGATTTTGTGTATGTATTTCAGCTCATCTTTTTCATATTGCATTTTTAGTTGAAAGATGAGATTACTGTCAAGATGCAAGAGGTTGACAGGGAGTCACGTAAGAAGGCCAAACTCGAGAAGGAACTTGCTGCACACAAGAAAGAATTGGAAAATCAAAGCAACGAGCTGAAATCAAAACAGGCCAATATACAAAAGCTGGAAGAGGAGTGTCAGAAATTTGAACAGCGTCTGAAGGATACCAGGGTATGTACAGTATGCACATATGTACATACGTATGTACGTACGTATGTACGTACATACGTATGTGTGATACAGCTTTCTAGTATCTACGTACAATATGAGCACATGTTCCCTTCTACATAAGCATAACAATGTCACACTTATGTACATACACACACCAGTGCTATCAGATGCATACACTTTCACTTGTAGCATTGTAAGCCTTATTTGTGGAGGTACATACATATGTAGAGGTTGATGGTGTGAATGTGCATATCTCGTGTCAATGATTATGGTCAAATGCATCCTAGAATCTACTGTACAAGCAGTGGAGTCCCTTGTCCATGGTAGACAGGCTGTCCCTATCTCAGAGTGTCTGACAAGTGATAAGAGTGGTCCCATGGTACGTATGTGTACTGTGTTTACAGTACATACATACGTATATGCCTATCCCATTTAGAGTGAGGTTGAGCGCTCCAAGAGAGAAGTAGACATCCTATTGTCCAGGCTTGACAAAGCTCAGAAGGACTATGATTCCATGGTGATGAACAACAACCAGCTTGCAGGTGAAAATGTGCAGAAGATGGCTGAGCTGAAATCTAAAGACGAGGACATAGCAGCTTTGAGGAAAGAACTGGCCAAAGTGTCGAAAATCCGTGATGCACTTCAGAGAAAGTGGAAACAGACAGAAGATCAAAAGATGGAGAGCGAGCAAAAGCGAGAAAGCCTTAGGCAACAGATCCTTGGAATGGAGAGAGGTAATGTAGTACGCATCTACTATATGTACGTACATACGTACATACCTATGTACATACAGTACGTGTATACATATTTATATATGTATATTCGTAAATGTACTGGGGTCTCCCCAGGACAAGGAAAGTGGAGTAATGTGATTTTAAAACATACGTAGTATACATGCGTATGTACATACATAATAGCATTACCTCCAAGTCTCACCGTTCATGAAACAATAAAGGGGTAAAATGACATGTGTAAAAGTAGCACTACCCCACTATATACGTACATATGTAGATCTGTATATAAAGGGACTGAAGCTCAGGAATAGACTGAAACTGCCTGTAGCACCCTCAACAGTGCTTGTGTATCACCTCCGGCAACTGCTGCTGTATGTAGCATCAGAACTGCTTGTGGGTTTGGGTTTTGCATGGTCTTGCCTTTGTTACACACAGCAGTCACTTTTGTCTACATTTCACAGAAATTGAAGCAAACAAGAAACAGGCTGAGGCTCACCACAAGGAGATTGATGACCTAAAGAGAGAGCGCGATGCTTTGAATAAGGTGCAGTTTTATGTCTGGTGGGTATGGAATGTTTTTGCATGACTTGCAGCGTTCAATGTTCATTTATGCCTCCATATGAGCATGTACATGTCTGCATATGTAAGTTGCTTGTCTGATTATACGTATCATCGGCACCTGAGGCTGATTTTGGTACTTGTGGGGGGGGAGGAGGGATGGGTTTGGTGTGTGTGTGTGGGTTGGGTGAGTTGATTATCCGTGTCAATGCAGAACCAAATCAATTAACTCACACACAAAGTTTATGACAGATTACAGTATTTGACAGGTTGTATGGAGAATTGACTGTAGTATGTACTAAGGTCCCATCTCCTACTCACGTACCCAAGCACAGTATGTACAGTAAATGCTGTATGTATGTACATTACCAGTGTTAGAAATAAGGGGGAAAATAGCGATTGGACAAATGCCTGGGCAATATCATTTGGGCTCAGACATTTTCAGCTTGGCTCGGACATATTTTGGAGAAGTACACATGTGCCACAGTAGATGTGCATCAACAAATAGTGAATACATAAGTAGACACTCTCAATGCAAATGACTTGGCCACATCACTGTGTGTGCATACCAAATGAACATTTACGTAGTGCTCAGCCAAATGTCCGACCCAAAACTTCTTGGGTTGGACAAAATGGCACAATGGTCGGACACTGTCTGAATGGTGGCCATTATTTCTAGCACTGCATTACTATAGTACATACGTACGTACATAACATGACAGCAGCCTGCTTTTCACAGACCCTGAAGAAGGCAGAGGGATCGACGGAGAGGCAGGTCCACATGGTGAAAGTTCACGAGCAAAACATACAAAGCCTTCAGCAGGAAATAGCCGTGAGTCAACACTGCATAGCTTCCCTAGATGTAGACTGTATGAAATGACATGCGTACGACTTCATACATATAGCCTATGTGCGTACATACTGTTTCATAAAGAGTTGACATTATTGAAGCACACATATGTATGTACGTACGTACAGTACATACATACGCACGTGCGTACCTACATCACACTGGTACACACTGCTACCCTTGACCACAGAAGGCTTACATCTACTGTGTTTTGGGTGATTGGCAGGGTTCTAGCACAAGGTTCACATTTCTTACCATAGAACTACAAAGAGGAAGCCAAGAAGCAGCGCAACCTTATCTCCCAGTTGGAGAGGGAGAGAGACAAGTACAGCAAGGATGCAGTAGACGCCATGACAGACCTGCAGAAGCAAATGGACGAGATAAAGAAGAAGGAAGGTGATCTGTTTAAGCTGAAAAAGAAGATTGTTGAAACAGAAAGCAAACTGAGACAACAACAGGTACAAATACTTTTACTTGTACTTTTATTTTCATATTTTTTTTGCATATTTGTAGATTGAACACCATTAATTTTAACATACAGTTTCAGTGCTATTGTGCATGCTTCAATCTGTTGTATGATGATATCACATACTGTACATATTTGTGTTTCAATAATGTAGACTCTCTATGAAGCAGTTTGCAGCGATCGCAACTTGTGTAGCAAGAACCTAATTGAAGCCAGGGACGAGATAACCGAGCTAAAGCGCAAGTTGAAGATCATGTCTCACCAAATTGACCAGTTAAAGGAGGAAATTGCTGCAAAGGAGAGCTCTCTTGTTAAGAGCAACATGGAGCTGATGCACATAGAGAGGGAGAAAGAAGGCCTCAATGTGGAACTGGCCAGTCGGAAGAAAGAACTAGAACACACACACCAGCAAGTTGAGAGCCAAAAGAAGGAAGAGAGAAAACTGCAGAAGTTGTGGACAGAGGCTGAATCAGAGAAGGCCAGACAGCAGAAGGAATTAGAACAAGTGTGTGTGTGTGTGTGTGTGTGTGTGTGTGTGTGTGTGTGTGTGTGTGTGTGTGTGTGTGTGTGTGTGTGTGTGTGTGTGTGTGTGTGTGTGTGTGTGCATATGTGTGTGTATGTGTGTGTGTGTGTGTGTGTGTGTGTGTGTGTGTGTGTGTGTGTGTGTGTGTGTGTGTGTGTGTGTGTGTGTGTGTGTGTACTTGCGTGTGTGTGTGTGTGTGTGCTTGCGTGTGTGTGTGTGTGTGTGTGTGTGTGTATGTGCATGTGTGTGTGTGTGTGTGTGTGTGTGTGTGTGTGTGTGTGTATATGTTTGTGTGTGTGTGCATGTGTGTACCTTCTGTAGGTGTTCATGTGTATGTGTGTGCACAGTATAATCTTTTGCATCTGTATGTTATCTCATGTTACATCTCTTCCATTGGCAGGTGATTAGTGAAAGAGATATCCTGGGCACACAACTGATAAGAAGAAATGATGAACTGGCTTTGTTGTATGAAAAGATCAAGATTCAGCAGTCCACCCTCACAAAGGGTGAGTGTCATATTACCTTAGGTGACCCCTACTACAAATCTGTGTCTGTGAGGATGAGGGTGATATGCTGTGTATGTATACCAGTACATACCTACACAGAGTGAATTTTATTTTAGCCAATACTGTAATTTTCTTTTGTAAATTTTAAAACTTGTAACTACAATACAATAGGATGTGTGACTGTGAGGGTGATGTGTTGTGTGACTTCAT
>CAUJGJ010000277.1:2215900-2218400 GCA_963170055.1 Halisarca cf. caerulea | reverse complement strand
CTGATAGGTATGATTTCACTTAGGAGCTGCTGAGTGTCCCGGTTTTTATCCTTTTAAAAGTACTACCTGCTGGCAACTGGATTAATAATAGAGATTACTAACCAGCCCCTCACACCAAATGGACAACACACATGCACGCCTGCATGCATGCACGGACGCACGCACGCACGCACACACACACACACACACACACACACACACACACACACACACACACACACACACACACACACACACACACACAGCACTGATTTGTACATTGTATTTTACTAGGGAAAGAGAGAGAGCTGTAGCACAGACAATGGTCCCACCAATAGCGCCGTCTCAAAAAGGTGATGTTCCGAGGTTTACTGGTGGAGGATTCAACTTCAAGCAAACTCATAAGACTCAAGCATAGGTCCAACCTTAAGAATTGTAAAGGACTATATACAGTACCTTGCACACATTATGTAATGTCCTTTGCTTTGTGTATGTAACTCTTTACTTGTTCAAGTTCTGCATGTGTATTTGGCGGATGCATGACGTATGCAAACACTGTCTAATTATACTGATCATACACTTATGTTTATATATCATTTGCGGATAGAAGGAACGTATACCCTCCATATAAGCGTAGACACTCCTTCTATAGGCGAGCTCCTACATGTGCTGAGACGTTGAAGGCGAGAAGATGTCGCCAGGATGGACTTTACTTTGCTGTTTTGCTTTGCTTTCGTCTGCGTGCGGGTCGCGCAGACCAGCCAGAAGTGTCTTGGGAGGCCAAGGTAAGGAGCTTTGGCGGCAAACACGTTCCCTGTTGCTGTGTGCACTCACAGCCTTCTGGTGTAGGTAGACCATTTTGTAGTTGAAGTCGTTTAGGTAGACAGAACGTAGCAGCGTCTGACCCAAGTGGCAGCCCTTCGATGCGTACTCCCTGTATGGTGCGGCTGTTACCTAAACCAAGTTTGTGTCCATGCCCATTCAAGACTACGTCCCAATTCCATTTATTTTTTATTTTTTAGACCATGTCTTTTATCACAACATTGATCGTGTATACTGATGGCTCAGTAGGCCCTTTCGGTTTGGGACATCTCGGGCCCAGTACATTCTTGGTTCTACGAGAGGGACTCGTAATTGAATCGACAGTCGCTCGATCCTGTAATACCGGATTGTTCACGCCTAAGCATAGACTATTTGGCTACGCGCTACACTAATTTACCCTTGTCTGGCGCTCTCTAAAGAGAGAAGAAGGGTCTCGAGCGAGTGTCTATTCGAAGCATATGTACTCCATACTTCGCGAAGTATAGAGTATCTATGTTCAAAGCAAATCCTTCGTTCAATATTCTCACCACATCTACCATGTTGTTTGTCAGCAAAGCATTCATGCATGCATTCATGCATGCATTCATTAGGGCTGGTCAGCTTGTTGGCAGGTTTGTTTTTGCATTTGAACTGATGTATGGGTGAACTCCTGAAGGTCTGTAAAATTGTTAATTGTGTAAAGTGTTACATCGTGTCGACGTACCACATAAGGTAGAGTGCCCTAATCCTGATCACTCCCTAATCCCGATCACCGCATCTTTTAGCAGAGACGGAAAGATTTAGGCTTTACTATTCCGTAGCTGTAATGTCCTGTGGTAGGGCTGAGAAATGCCAGGCTAAAATGTCTCCAACTTTAGTTCCTGAGCTCAGGAAAAGCGCCGCTTGGCATTAGGGAGTGATCAGGATAAGGGCACTTTACCTTACTTGAGCTGCTGTCTGTATATGGAGCGAAATGCCCCTCTTTGAGTAGCATTCTAATTGTGTGTATATTGTGACGTAAGTGATTAACCCTTCACATTTAGAGCTTCAACACTCGCACACAACATGAGCCAATGATGTACTGGGGAATTCGGCTTTTTTTCTGAACCATCGATCGGTGGACACCTTTTCTCAGAGTACAAGATCAATCTTTTGAATACATAGTTGTATGACCAGTTTGTCATCATCTTACGTATGTAGTGATGACAAATTGATGAAACTTCGCTTGAAGAGACATTTTGGTACAGAACCATACGTAGTCACGTGTGTATATACAGTAAAATCTCGATAATCCAAACCAGCTCAGAGCCTGCAATTTGTTTGACTTATCCACACATTTGAATTACGAGGACATCTTTAATACTCAGTGAATGCAAATGGTACTCTGTGCAATAGTTTCAATAACGCACATATTTGAAATATACTGATTTGAATTATCGAGACTTTACTGTACATAGATGTACGCACTATGTCTGTGTAGTGTTGTAAGCAGACAGTATCTGTGGGAAGGATCTGATGCTACTTTGTCCGATTATAATATTGCACTGTTGCCATAGCAACATGTACGTACACGTATTGTCAGGGTATCTATGATGCAAGGGAGCATTATGTAGATTATGAATTCGCTGACCACAGCATTATGGGTGCGTGTGATGTGTTTGGAAAACATACAACTTAATGCTCCGATAAGGGAATATTGTTGCAGTCGGGTGTGTACCGC
>CAUJGJ010000277.1:2200900-2210900 GCA_963170055.1 Halisarca cf. caerulea | reverse complement strand
GTGTGTGTGTGTGTGTGTGTGTGTGTGTGTGTGTGTGTGTGTGTGTGTGTGTGTGTGTATGTGTGTGTGTGTGTGTGTGTGTGTGTGTGTGTGTGTGTGTGTGTGTGTGTGTGTGTATGGTGAAAGGGGTATGAGGGGGGAGGGGGCACCTCTGTAGTTCAAACGGATGAACACTTGGATAAAGTGGAGGGAGGGGAAAGGTGCACATGCTTATGTATGTAACAGACTCTCATTCCATGGTAGAATATGTATAAAGTGTATGGATTCAGAGCAATGGTTCTTTGATGAGTTCACAGAAGCTAATTCCATTGGCACACCTTCACAAGGAAGTATTCCAAGCATACCCCAAATTATTTCACTGTAAAGTGGAAAGCTTCAAACGTTTTCCTCATCTTTGCCTTATGGAGTAATTAGCTTATATCCGAATGCCTAAATGCCCTCCTTCCGAGACCACTACAATAGCCAATTCACTTTTCTCATGTGTAGTGCAAAGCCTGTGTCACAAAGTACATACATATACTGCCCTGCAACATGTACCTTCATAGTTGATCAATTTGCATGTAATAAACAAGTTAATGTTCGTTCTTATCGTGCGTGGGTTATCGCATTGTTTAGTGCCCCTTGATGTGCTGTACACTGTACTGTACATGGGCAATGGTGAATACTATCCTTGCAGTATGTGTGTCTAGTGTCAGATTTCTGATGTGCTGTTGTACATGTGTACGTACATGCACACATACGTACTTCACTTGGATTGTCTGAATCCCGGTCTCTGTTGGCGTTCTTGTCAATGGGATAGCAAATGTGTGTATGCACCTCACACCCATGCAGAGGACCTCCTCTATCCTGGACTCCTTGGGACCAGAAAGCACTGCCCTGGTTGTTGAGGTGTCCTCATTTCAGAGGTTGAGGATGTACCATGTGTACATACATATGTGGCAAAGCACAGGGTATCATTTGGTTCCAGTGGTATGTGTCCATTATAGAGAGGTGTCTGCAATTCGGGAGTCTGGATTAGAGAGGTGTCTGCAATTCGGGAGTCTAGATTAGAGGGGTGTCTGCAATTCGGGAGTCTGGATTGAGGTGTCTGCAATTCGGGAGTCTGGATTAGAGGGGTGTCTGCAATTCAGGGGTCTGGATTAGAGAGGTTTCTGCAATTCAGGAGTCTGGATTTGATGGGTTCCATGCACAGTACAGCTCTGGTGCAGTTATCCAACGCTTACCTCAGGATTGGCGAATTACATAGCCGTGTGTATGGTGAGAGGCAGTCAGCTTTGTACTTTGTTGGTCAGCTGAGCAAGATTTCTGGTCACCCTAAGTGGGGACACCTCAGGTGCAAGTTTCCTTACATACTATCTTGTTTTTATGTTGTTACTATGCTGTTGTTCACTGTATCGTGTGGCCTACAAGACACTGTTTTGTATATTGTGCAAAGCCATTTGTCAAGAGATTTTTACACGATGTTAGACAAATTTTTACTTTCAAGGATAATTAATTCTCTGATGGCTTATTCTGTTTGCTTACATATATGTGTACATACGTATGTACGTATTTTCTCCGTGTAGAGGAGCGTTTGGGATCCTTGCATCGAGAAATGACTCCTACTACATTGAGCCAATGGAAGGAAAGGTGATGTGGTGTGCTAGTATTCATGTGTATGTTTGTTTAGAGTATGTGTGTGTGTACATATTAAAGTTGTGTATATGTGTTACAGTGTAGCGTTGCTCGCGCTAACATTCACCAAATTGAATAATTCTTCCAAACACAACAACATCATTGGCACTACACTCTAACTCTACTAGACTACCACGTGCATTCCTCCTACGAAGGGCATTGTCTCTCTAGTGTGCGTGCGCAATTAGAGAATAACACTAAGCTACAATGAATAAGTCTACACTACTAATACGTAGATGAACACATAACAGTTCACACACTGTTACATATGTGTGACTTTGTGTGTGTGTGTGTGTGTGTGTGTGTGTTTCTGCGTATGTGGTTACACATCCATGCAAATGTATCCCTTATGTCTACGTACGTACATATGTATTCAGTCTATTCAACACACGCATACCCCCTTAAACGATGTGTAGATTGTTTCCCCAGCACCAGATCTTGTAAGCCGAGCAGCACATTAGCCAAGTTATGTACGTATCATCACCAGAAATAAACTTCCCTGTATCTATATCTACGTGTGTACATGCATGTCCTAATCTGAGTCTTTCATGTTCTTTAGTCTGTGCTAGTGCTCAGTGATGTGTAGAGAGCACATGACATGGTTCATTGCACTTGTGCTATTGCAGACTGGTGGACTTCACATCATCTACAGACCCAGTGAACTGAGTGACGAACACTTTATTGGAGCATGTGGTACGTGTGTATGTACGGTGTGTTGGTCACATGTCCCAGCGTGTCCCATGAGTCACCTGAATCATATAGGTTGTGTGTGTGTGTGTGTGTGTGTGTGTGTATGTGTGTGTGTGTGTGTGTGTGTGTGTGTGTGTGTGTGTGTGTGTGTGTGTGTGTGTGTGTGTGTGTGTGTGTGTATGCATGTATGTGTGTGTGTATACGCACGTGTGTGTATGTGTGTGTGTGTGTGTGTGTGTGTGTTGTGTGTGTGTGTGTGTGTGTGTGTGTGTTGTGTGTGTGTGTGTGTGTGTGTGCATGTGTGCTTGTGTACATTTAAATATGTGTGTTTATGTACATACATACATACATACGTATGTGCAAGTGTGTAGGTTTATGGTTCACAGGCTATACACTGGAAATAAATTTTGTTGAAATGTAGTACTGTACATGCCTGTATTTCACAAGGTCAGTAACTGGTGAAATAAGTATGTACGCATGTGCGGACCCTTGCATGTTGGGCCTACATGCGTACATGTTGAACTAATTGGTGGATCTGAGGTACGTATGTAACTGTAACTACAAGGGAATCACTGGATGAAGGACACTTTGGGACAATCTTTTTGTCTTCTTTGGGAGATTCAAAATGTATTGGAACTACAGTCAGTTTGTAAATATTTTGAGACCTCAAGCTGTGTCCTTTGTAGAGGGATTGTCCTTATTTCAGAGCGTCTACTATCAGAGAGTTCACTGTATAGGGAGAAAATATCTTGGGACTCGCAGCTGTGTCCTTCGTAAAGAGATTGTCCTTGGTTCGGAGCATCCACTATCGGAGATTTCACTGTATACTGGTGAATCCACACACTGTACTACAGTGAAGCCTCTATAATCTGACATTCTGTGCCGCAACAATTGTGTCAGATTACAGAAGGTGTTGGATTATCAAGTGACTCTTTCTACACTTCAATACGCAATTGTACCTCAGAATATGATCCGATCACAGAGGATGTCGGATTACTAAGTTGTCGGATTACAGTTTCCACTATGTAACTCGTTTCTGTTTCCCTTGCTACAGGTACACCAACTGACAACAAGGACTCCTTCTTCCCCGACATTCCTTCTTTTGCTTCTCACGGAATGAAGGAATTTAAAGGTCTGAAGGTGAAGAGACAAGCTTCCACACAACTCTACCTGGAGCTGTACGTGGTTACTGATGTGCAGTCGGTGAGTGTGTGAGTGTGTGTGTGTGTGTGTGTGTGTGTGTGTGTGTGTGTGTGTGTGTGTGTGTGTGTGTTTATTTTTGCATGTATTGGCTTTTTGTCTTATGCTTCCTTTCTGTTTTATGTATTGTGTCTTATGTTTACTTCCTGTTTCATGTACGTATTTCCTGTATCACCATCACTTCCTGTTTGTCTGTCTCGTCACGTAGTACTCATTGAGAAATGGTAACCTGCAGAGCCTGCTACAGGATGTGGTGGAGGCTGTGAACACGATGGACTCCGTAAGTAGCTATACGTGTTGGCCAAACGTGGGTCTGTAACAAACACTGTGAATGGTTCCCTGCCGTACGTTGACCCCTCCCCCCCCCCCCCCCCCCCCCCGACGTGTTATCAATACCAAACCCTAACCCAACCCCAACGCTAACTCCCAACGGTATAGAGTTGGTATTCGATAAGTGCCTACACCGGACAACTTTTAGGGGGGACAAGATTTGGTGTGTCAGGTCCAGCATGTTGGTCCAATGTACGTACAGTAAGTACATACGCACGTGTATGGACCCAACATGTGGACTCTACTGTATGTACGTACGTACGAATGTATGCATACATACGTATGTACGTACATATATATGTATGTATGTAATTAACCTCGCTGAATCGCTTAGCAATAATGAAAGGATACATGTGTATGTATGTATACATACATATGTATGTATCCTTTCATTATTACTAAGCGATTCAGCGAGGTTAATTGTTTCTGTCGCCAATGGGAGTCCAATCGAGGTCACCCACACATTTCGTAGGGTAAGATTCCACCTTTTGGCCCAGAGCATATATTTTTAACTCAAATTGTGGCTCTATTTTGAGGCTGAAGAATATACGTATCTATACCAAACACCGATTTAGATATGTGTACACTGTGAGATAAGCTTTGAACCGTTTCGGTCAGAGTACGGACAGTTTAGTAAAATGCCAATAAATTTTCAAATCTTGGCCTACTTGGCAGTCTCATTGCTGTGTTTCGAACTCAATATATCATGTTAAAAGACTTAAACATACGTAAAATGTATCTTAAATTTTTCTAAGTGATTCTTAAAATTCAATGAAGAAGAGGTACGTAGGATTTCTAATTTTAGTGTTCGCATCACTAAATACGTTGGCCACGATAGCGGCTATTTGCAGCATTGTCTCATTCCCAGACCACCACAAGTGCTACTGGGTCTGGGATTATAGCGAGGTCTGAACTTGTGTTTATAACTAGTTTAAATATGTTTGTTTGTGCAGTTCTACCAGACGCTCAACACTGTGGTGAGGGTAGCCTTGGTGGAAATCGAGACCTGGACAGCTACCAATCAGATACCCATTACAGCTGACTCTAGTGCCACCTTGACCCAGTGGAAGGCTTACTATCAGAGGAACATCAAAACAAAGGATGCTAACCCAGATGCCGGGATACTGTTCGTGTGAGTGTAACATACCTGTGGATTCACCTTTTGGTCGTCCTCATGCCATCGAAAATGAAGTCTTTCTTGGTCACTCAGTGCTTTATCTACAGTACATGCCTACATGTGTGTGTATGTGTGTGTGTGTGTGTACGTGTGTGTGTATGTGTGTGTGTACGTGTGTGTGCGTGTGTGCGTGTGTGTGTGTGTGTGTGTGTGTGTGTGTTTTGTGTGTGCAAAGGGTTTTGGATTGCACAACGTTAGACACAGCCTTAGAACATTAAAGACTGTTTCTGGGAGTGTGTGCTACTGGTTCTCAGTTCAAAGGTGATATTAGATTACTGACACAAGATTATTGAGCAGTGGTATTGAATTGCCCTTTTATGGTACGGGGAGCCGCTAATGTCATAACACTCCATTTGCAGCAAAACAGGTGTTGAAATTTTCAAGTTTCGTAAGACTTTTAGTATGGCTGACTATTGTACATAGCTGTCCCTCAGAATATGCATGGTTGTGAGATTGAGTAGAAAACTTTGGCAAAATATACATACATAATCTTCCATGGAGCCACTGTAATGCGACATTTTGTGGGCATTAAATTGGTAGGTACGTATGTATGTACGTATGTACATGTATCAGATTTCAAAGATTATCCAATTTTTCAAGCGAATTCTCTGTAGTCCTATACGGTAGCTGTCCCTCAGAATGGGGTCAGATTAGGGAAAATGTTGGAGTGGTGAAGTGTCCAATTTCAGAGGTCCTGCTGTGTGTATAACTGCCCTTCGAGGAGTGGTCAGAGTTGAAGGAGTCATGTACTGTAGTTGTGTTGAGGTTTACAGATGTGGAGGTTACGCTGTACAGTAAAACCTGTCCACAAAGGCTGCTCAAGGGTCAAACATACTTGTAGACTATACAGTGAAACCTGTCCACAAAGGCCGCTCAAGGGTCAAACATACTTGTAGACTATACAGTGAAACCTGTCTACAAAGGCCGCTCAAGGGGGCAAGACAGGTGATCTTTGTACAGCGATGCAGTACTTCCAAGCCACTCAGGTGGCTTCTGATCAGTGGTCCTTCTGTACAGGTGTACTTGAAGATGGGTTTAAGAATAACTACTTGTAATAATCTACCCATTCACACGTGTAAGACGGAGTACAGCAAGGTTACGTAAGTTTATTTTCACTAGGAAGGTTTTTAGCCATAGCAGGGTTTCATTTAGAAAAATGGGCAAGGGGGGGCAAAACAATACTTACAAAATAAATGGGGGGGGCAAAGGGAGTGTACGCGATAGTGCGCCTTCTATAGGGGGTCTGGGGACATGACCAGATTTCTGGTGCTCATCTCTAGGATTACCTTTTTGGGGGGGAAAGCATTAGTATCACAGTATCCATCTGCAATGTACAGTTGTAAGGGTACTTATATAGCTAAGGGGGTCTCACAGTGTGCTCCAGGAAAGAAAAAATTGACTTTTTACACCATTCAAGGTTGATTGTGGCACAGAATTACTCTTTGACCTTGAAGAGATTGAGTTCAGTTCTTTATTCAAATTTACCTCTTCAACAAAAATAAGGCTAACCTAATTTCCAAGGGGGGGGGGGGGGGGGCGAGACTCTGGCAAGGGGGGGGGGGGGGGGCAAATGCCCCCCCTGCCCCCCTAAATGAAACCCTGCATAGGCTACTATCCTAGGTACCCAGTACAAAACTACAGAAATAGAAATAAAGACAACAGTGAGACATGCAATAGAAAGGAGTCAAAATGTCGATAAAAATGATAAGTTGATCCATCTACATACTTGTGCACACATACGTACATACATACAGTGGAACCTCCGAATAAAGGACACTTTGGGGACAAGATAAATTCAGCTGATTTGTTCTTTGTAGAGAGGTTTTCCTCTTTGGTAGGTTCAAAATGTATTATAGAAGTTATATTGGGACCATAAGTTATCTCCTTCGTAGAGAGGATTATTATACTGTGTCCTTATTTAGGAGAGTCCACTATCGGAGGTTCCACAGTACGTCTTAACATGTACGTATGTCTTTGTTCTCTAATACCATTCCAGTCTCCTTGTGCTTGTGCTTTAAGCCAGGTTTCGTTGCAGAGCTGGTATTCAATCTCTTGTTACTTCTCTCCTCAGTGGCGTACAGTTCAATGGAAATGTACTGGGGATTGCCCCTCGAGGTGCCATGTGCGGTAACACCAATGCTGGGGTGTCCAGGTTGAGGGTTGGCAATGCCCTCTCCACGGCAACCACAGCTTCACACGAGCTGGGACACATGTACGGCCTTCTCCACGACGACGATATAGGTGAGTTCCTGAGATGAACACCAGGGGTTCTCTGTGGGATCAGAAAGAATGGTTTAAGTGCCTTGTGTCTCTCTCACAAAATATCGTATTTTGCAGATGTGGAAATGGCATTGTTCTTAATAAAGAAGATATTGGGTGTTTTTTTATTATCTGTGCTTTAATAGGGCACCTCTATAATTCAAAAATTTCTGTACTCCAACCAGCTTGTGAGAGTCACTCCATGCATAATGTGATATTTTTGCATGCCCATTGAGTGTCGGATTAGAGTGGTTTCAATGTGCTTGGGAAATCTAAAACTTTTGACACGTATTTACCGTCTAATTCCCGCCTTTTGTCATTCACAAAATGAAAGGGAGAAAAGTATCATAAACCACTACCGTGGTTCATATGTAGGAATGAGATGGAAAAACATGGCCGCCCATACATTAAGACCAACCGTATTTTCTAACATGTCTTTATGAACAGGTGATACTTATAAAGAGGTGCACTAGTATTACTGAGGTGGCAGATGGGCTAGCCTATAGTGGTCTTTATAGACAGGTGGTTCATGTGTTGAGATGACACGTCTCCTCTTTCTCTATGGTGTAGACCCATGCTCCTGTGCAGACCCTCAGTGCATTATGACTGCCATTATATCGTGAGTTGATGCGTATGTACATGTGCACACATATACAAACATTCACGTCATGGACAAGCGCACTGCATACATGCATGTGTGTACACACACACACACACACACACACACACACACACACACACACACGCACACGCACATACACACACGCACACACACACGTACACACGCACACACACACACACACACATACGCACACGCACATACGCACACACACGCACACACACACACACACACACACACACACACACACACATGTACGCGTGCACACACACACACACACACACAGCCATATACATATTGTTGTGTTTTATCTCCTTTTTTATAGAACTATCCCAACCAAGTGGTCTCAGTGCTCACAAACTGAGTTTGCTAGATTTGTCAGAGAAAACAATTATGCTGGAAGATGCCTCGATGATGAACCTACCTTCATCAATTCACAGGTACGTAAGTTTGGTGCGTTCTTGTACATTTATGTGTGTGTGTGTGTGTGTGTGTGTGTGTATGTGTGTGTGTGTGTGTGTGTGTGTGTGTGTGTGTGTGTGTGTGTGTGTGTGTGTATGTGTGTGTGTGTGTGTGTGTTGTCTGTGTGTATGTGTGTGTGTGTGTGTGTATTGTTTGTGTTTGTGTGTGTGTGTGTGTGTGTGTGTGTATGTGTGTGTGTGTATGTGTGTGTGTGTGTGTGTGTGCGTGCGTGTGTGTGTGTGTGTGTATGTGTGTGTGTATGTGTGTGTGTGTGTGTGTGTGTGTGTGTGTGTGTGTGTGTGTGTGTGTGTGTGTTGTCTGTGTGTATATGTGTGTGTGTGTGTATTGTTTGTGTTTGTGTGTGTGTGTGTGTGTGTGTATGTGTGTGTGTGTGTGTATTGTTTGTGTGTGTGTGTGTATTGTTTGTGTGTATGTGTGTGTGTGTATGTGTGTTTGTGTGTGTGTGTGTGTGTGTGTGTGTGTGTGTGTGTGCGCGTGTGTGCGTGTGAGTGTACATGTGTGTGTGTGAGTGTACATGTGTGTGTGTGTATGTGTGTTGTGTGTTTGTTTGTGTGTGTGTTTGTGTGTGTGTGTGTGTGTGTGTGTGTGTGTGTGTGTGTGAGAGAGAGAGAGAGTATACATGCATGCATGTGTGTGTGGTTTACTTTCTCCCCAATCCCCGTATACATACTTCACACTGCTTTGTTGCTTATACTGTTTGTGTGTCTAGAATCGCATACCATACCACTGTGGGAATGGTATAAAAGAACCAGGAGAGGCCTGTGACTGTGGACCAGCTGATGTGAGTTGAGTTACCACAGTTACGAATGGTCACATGACTATCATATGAGGTTGTTTCTTCCATATAGTCGTGTACTGACTTGTGCTGCAATGGAACAACATGTGAACTGGCATCCACAGCACAATGTGCTTCTGGTGAAGCCTGCTGTGAAAACTGTCTGGTGAGTGTGTTTGTGTGTGTGTGTGTGTGTGTGTGTGTGTGTGTGTGTGTGTGTGTGTGTGTGTGTGTGTGTGTCTGTGTCACTGTGTGTGTGTGTGTGTGTGTGTGTGTGTGTGTGTGTGTGTGTGTGTGTGTCTGTATGTGTGTGTGTATGCGTGTGTGTGTGTGTGTATGTGTGTATGTGTGTGTGTGTGTGCTGTACACACTTGTTCGCTCATTTGCCCATTTACAGTACTTTGTAATGTGTATATGATGTTTCATACTGTTGTGATTGTTTCAAGGTCCTACATAACAATGCCTCGTGTATTGTTACCTCCTTGCGATCTCCTCATTCACGTCTCTCTCTCATTTGCTGTAGTACAAAGCAGCCGGCGTGGAGTGCCGGAGTCAGGTTGGGGAGTGCGATGTCCCAGATTTCTGCACGGGAAGTGCGGGAGAGGTGAGTATTCATACGTGCATACACCTCCAACTTTGCTGACTTGGCAATCTGTAAATTTGGGTTTGAATGTGTAACTGCGTACAGTATGTACGTACGTACATGCACACACTATGTTCACTATACATACGTATGTACTGTATGTTTTGGGTGGGTTTTACGTTTGATTCTTCTGTACTTGCTATACATATT
>CAUJGJ010000277.1:2193400-2195900 GCA_963170055.1 Halisarca cf. caerulea | reverse complement strand
TAATCTATACTATTACAAAGACTGCCTCTATAGGAGGACCACCTGTCTATAGAGACCACTACAGTTAATCTATACTATTACAAAGACCGCCTCTATAGGAGGACCACCTGTCTATAGAGACCACCATAAGCTGCTCTGGGGACCACTACAGTTGATCCATACTATTACACCTCTACGTGACAGGGGTAGATCCAGGAATTTTGAAGAGGGAGGGTTCCGATCACGAACAGGCATGCACATGGACACACAGTACTGTTATGCTAGCCTACTCTATTACACGGTGAGCCGAAATTGTGATCTTATAACACTCTAAAATGGCAACTGTGTTGCATGACATCTGTTGAATCTCAAATCAAATTAAATGATAAAACCATTGTGATAGAGATTCTGTCCACTCAAGCTAATAAACTATCTTAGCCTTCCCTCTGAGAAGATGGTTAAAAATACCCATAGCCTACTACTGATGATGATAAAACTTGTTCTGTGAGCAGATAAGTTTTCTTTGAGGAAAATATGAAAGAGGGAGTTGTAACCCCAGCAACCCCCTTCTGGATCTGCCCCTGACATGAGGACCACCTGTCTATAGAGACCACTCCAAAGTGGCCTTTGCGTGGTCTCCTATGTACAGGTTTCACTGTATTGTTCTGTGCTCACAATAATATATAGTTTATCACAGATGATTGGCTGCTGAACTAGTGTGTGTGTGTGTGTGTGTGTGTGTGTGTGTGTGTGTGTGTGTGTGTGTGTGTGTGTGTGCGTGTTTTCTTATCTGATGAAAGAGACATGTTAATTGTGGGTGCACGTGTGTGTGTGTGTGTGTGTGTGTGTTTGTGTGTGTGTGTGTGTGTGTGTGTGTGTGTGTGTGTGTGTGTGTGTGTGTGTGTGTGTGTGTGTGCATGTGTCTGTGTGCATCTGTGTGTGTGTGTGTGTGTGTTTGTGTGTGTGTGTGTATATGTGTGTGTGTGTGTGTGTGTGTTATCAGGATTCCACTATGTATACTCCTTTATATTGCTGTCTATGTGTACATTTGGTATGAACCAGACTGTCATTTGATGCTTACTGCTGTACCTTGGTCTATTCCAGGACCTCCTGCAGCCGGCAATAGTAATGCTGGAGGCATTGCTGCTGGTGTGATTATTGCCCTGCTGGTTGTGGCTGCCATTGCTGCTGCGGTGGTTGTTATCCTGGTGTATGTGTTCGTCATCCGACCAAAGAGGGCTGTGAAAGTTGTCACACATGGCAGAGATGAGGGCCATTCATCATATGTTAATCCAGCTGTGAAGAACACTCACTTGTCTAACAAACCAGTGGGAGTGAACCTCACCAATAACCCGTCTTATGTTTCAGCTACCCCTCCCCAGCACAGACCCCCTCCACCAAGACCAGGTGCCCGTGGCAACTTTTCAAATGGTCAGTCCAATGGCCAGTCCAATGGCCAGTCCAATGGTGCTCCTTCTGCTCCTCCGCCACCGTACAACTCCAGTGTGAAATCTGAGCCTCTGGTGGTGACCTCCAGACGTCCACCTCCTCCACCTGTGAAGAAGCAGGATCCAATAAAACCACCAATTTCCTCCAAGCCTGTGAGTGGTCCAACCCCATCAGCAAGACCACCACCACCGGCCAAACCTGTAGTGCCCACCGCCCCACCACCCAAACCAGTTTTGCCCACCGCCCCACCGCCCAAGCCAGTTGCACCCACCAAGCCGCCGGTTTCAAACAAGCCACCACCGTCTACAGCCAGCAAGCCTGGAAAGGTGAACACAGCATGGCCACCGCCCTCCAATGGCAGCCAAACCCCTGCCAACAAGCAACCACTTCTCCCTCCACACATGAGGTAGTGCTCTTCTCTTGCGGAAGCACGTAATTACTGTGATTACAGTTGAAAATAGTGTATGGTACAATAACAGTATTTAATTGGTCCTCTTCATATTTCTTTCCTTGTTCTGTTGCGTACTGGCCCAGTTGTCAGTTGCTACGAATTTTGTTGTTTATATTGTATATCTAAATATTTGCATGCTGTACAATGCACTGACATAATATTAAATTTATTAATTATATTGACTATTATACTTATTGGTGTTCATATATATTGAGTGTTAAGTAATGTTAATGCTGTATTTACGTGTACACTTAACGTACACACATGGTGAAAATAATTATTCTGGAAAATTTGCATACCAAGTGTATTTGCTTAACAAAGTTTATTATTATCATAATACACTTAGCTGCTGGATTGTTCGGTGTCGAATGTTTGGTATATTTTATACTCGTGAATGTATGTTCACTGGTTATCTCAAGCATGCACTCCAGGGTGTTGTCGTATGTGATTCTATATTATAATATATACAGTTGTGACTCTTTGCTAGCTTGATGTACAACTCTTCTTACATGCAATTATTTGTATGTGTACATGCATATAAGAAGATCTTCTTATATGCATGTACACATACAAATAATTGCATGTAAGAAGAGTTGTACATCAAGCTAGCAAAGAGTCAAT
>CAUJGJ010000277.1:2173400-2188400 GCA_963170055.1 Halisarca cf. caerulea | reverse complement strand
TGTTTGCCTTGGGAACAAGAGATTAGTCTGCATTGGAGAGGTGCCTAAAACAGGCATGGCCCTTTCCACTACACATGGTTAAAGTACAGACCAAGTAGAGTGCCCGGCTTAGACAATGTGGCAGACTCGATGAGTCTCAGATAAGAGAGGGCTCACTGCACTCCAAAATGTGTCAAAGATGATGTTCATTTCTCCACTCACCGTCCACTGATTCTATTTCGATAGCACACAAGAGTCCCTTCCCACGCACATCCCTCACTATCTTCTTGTCAAGTTTGTTCAGCTCCTCTCTCAGAATGGCTCCCATGCGGGCAGCATTGTCAGCTAGGCCCTCCTCCTCCATCACCTGTACAATGTAAGATATACACACAGTGAGATCTTACAGTATCTGCACACATCTGTTCCGAATGAAATTGTGGATATAAAGAGGGAACTGGATAAACAAGGGAGCAGTATAGTATAGTGTACAGTAGGATCATTGTGGATTTGTTCCAGTAAAACTATACTGCGAAAGGTGAGGGAACTGGATATCTGAGGTGCGGATAAGAGAGGTCTCACTGTATACATACAGGTCACATATTCGCACCTGTAAGGAGGCCAGGGCTACTCTGCTTGCCAATGGGTTACCACCAAATGTTGAACCGTGCTGCAATAGACATAATCGTATCATGTGAGTACATATGTATACTGTATGTATGTACATACATAGTCCATCTAACATACACACAGTCTTACCTGTCCTGGCTTTATAGTGAGCATAACATCATCATCAGCCAACACTGCTGACACCTAATGTGAAGAAGATAACAGATGGTGGGGACATTGTCCATAGTGGACTCTGAAGACATGGTCTATGGTCGAGACATGGTCTGTAGTGGAGACATTTCACAAGTTTCACCAACAATCATCAATTTTACGTTTTTCAAACACTGTTATGGCCAACTGTGGGCAAAACACTGTAAACTTGATGATTGCTGATGACTTGTGGAATGCACACAATGTCATTCCGAATGAAGAACATCTTGTCCTGTTTTAGAATGTGAAATAACTTCTGCAAACACTGAAGAAAGTTCTTTATAGTGACAAGGTGTAGGGTGGACTTACTGGCATTGTTCCACCTGAGAGAGCCTTTCCCAAAGTGACAATGTCAGGCTTCACACCTTCATGGTCGCATGCCAGTCTCCTGCGTAAACAGACAACAATCAAAAGTAGACTAGGTGAAGTACTACACATTAGCGACGTCTCACTTTCCAGTTCTGGCCAGTCCCGTTTGTACCTCATCAGCAATAAAGAGTACCTTGAAGACCAGCAAAGAAAATGTGTAGTACAACATACATAAGTATGCTGGCACTCGCACACACACACACACACACACACACACACACACACACACACACACACACACACACACACACACACATTGTGCCTTGTACAAATTTCCCGTGCACCCTTGATGTAACCATCACTGGGAACTATCACACCAGCTTCTCCTTGGATGGGCTCCACCATGAACCCGCACACATTGGGATCTCTACAAGCTTCCTACAGGAACAAAAGTGGTACAGTGTTAACACTAACTGCACATACATTGTAACCTGTCTAATCCAGCACCTCTATAAACTAGCATTTGCCTAAACCGGCCAAGATTCTCTGGCACCGATCATTAATTTTTACCACACAAACTGACCTCTATAATCCAGCAACCTGCTAATCCAGCACTGTTTTTTATTCCCCAACGGATGCTGGATTATACAGATTTCACTGACGTATGTATCTACACAGTGGCACAGTTAATATACCATCTACAGGTATGTATGTACATATCTATAGAGGGATACCTTATAGTGCTGAATATTCAAGGAGCTTAACTTTCGCATTTTTCACGGATGAACGCTGGAGCGTGAAATTTGTGTACCATGAAAAATGGCACACTATCTAGTAGGTAGCAGCTGAAGGACAGACCTGCGGAATATATTTCTGCGAATACTCTAAAAGTGGCCAACCACAAAAATCGAGCTACTCGCAAATTTAGCGCTATATGGTACTATACGCACATCCATTGTAGGACGTATGGTGGTAGCACACACCATATTTTTCTCTTTTTCATTTCACAAGCAACAGAAAGTGAGATTCAAAAGGCAAATGAGAACAGTGACAGGAATAGCACTGACCTTTGCAGGACAAATGGCTGACCTAATATTACACTGGTAGGACATTATTTCTTTTTAAAGGTGATCAGCCATTTCTGCTAATCATCAATGCTGTATGTACATGCATAGGTAATACAAGAATCCCAAACACTGACCCATGTCATTGACACAACAAATTGGCACTTATTGGCAAAAGGTGTGTTTGGAGAATCAGCTCCGAGTTTCTCTAGTTGTGCCCCCCCCCCAATGAAGTGCATGTGGGTCAGTCGAATGGCTGACCCAGATCAATATTGGTCAGCCATATTTATGCTTTTTTGCATGCACACGAACGTGTATGTGTGCATACATGTGCTTGGTACACACACGTGTGTGTGTGTGTGTGTGTGTGTGTGTGTGTGTGTGTGTGTGTGTGTGTGTGTGTGTGTGTGTGTGTGTGTGCATAATGTGTGTGCGTGTGCATGTGCATACAAGTGTGTGTGCGTGTGCATGTGCATACATGTGTGTACAGGTGCGTACATGTGTGTGTGTGTGTGTGTGTGTACATTCTCATGTGCAGGGGGGACATGTATACGTACTCAACCCCTACTAGTCACAGAACTGTCTAGACCCAATTACAACACATAGATAAAGGTTTTCAGTGTCTATGTTCACACACTGAACCATAAATGGCGTTATTTCGCATGCCGTGTGAGTGTGTACGAACAGCTCACTTCCAGCTGTTCCAAGTTGTTGTAGTCAATGAGCTTGAATCCTGGCAAGTAGGGGCCGAATCGTCCGTGACTGTCCGCATCAGTGGATGCCGATATAACCCCGATTGTTCGTCCCATAAAGTTCCCACGCGCGCAAATCTGTTCGGCCTTGTCGTCCGGAATCCCCTTCTTCACGTAGCCCCACCGTCGGGCTAATTTGATGGCAGTTTCGTCAGCCTCTACACCAGTATTCATAGGCAGAAGCTTGTCATAACCGAACAACTTCGTCGTATATTCTTCAAATTCCCCCAAAGCGTCCGTGTAGAAGGCTCTGCTTGTGAGCGTCAGCTTGTCTAACTGTTCTTTAAGAGCTTTTACTATTTTAGGGTGTCGGTGTCCCTGGTTCATGGCGGAGTAGGCACTGAGAAAGTCAAAGTATCGCTTGCCCTCGACGTCCCACACAAAAACGCCTTCTCCTTTGCACAGCACCACAGGCATACATGCGTAGTTGTGCGCTCCGTATTTTTCTTCCTTCTGAATTGCTTCCAAGGACGTTATAGTCCTTCGTGAAAATTGGTTAACAAGGCATTTCGTTACTTTTCTCAGACTTGTCCTAGACGCGGCCATTTTGAGCCAAGCATTAAATTTGGACTCCGCTTGTCACATGCAGTGACATGCACGCGTGATCGATGAGGCGTACAGGTCCTCACTCAAGCATAGCCACACCAACACGGGACCGAACCAGTGCAGTAGGAACGGGGGTGCCCCCCCCCCCCCCCCCCCAAATAAAGCAGAAGGAGGGATTGGGTCCTCCAATTAGGTACATAACAGGAGGAGCCATGTCCCCTGAAAAATGGGTTGATCAAAAAGAAACGAGGGCAGGAGGCTATATTTTGGCAATTTTAACATTAATTTTACCTGAATTTGTCAGTAGTGTATCATTATGTTCATACATTACATGATTATTATCATATGGTGCCATAAATGTGCCCACATAATCTGGCCCCTCCAATGCACAGTATCTCCCTACTCCACTGCAAGTGTTCGGCTGGAGACCTCAGAAGGCCACCTATAACTATCAACTATGTCTTATACATATATTTACCTTTATGTTTTTCTTTTCCATAGATAGACTACATACATACATAATATACTCTGCATTGTTTGGTAATTATAATTGTTGCATGTCATGTGGGAAGCCTTCGAGCGTTATAAGTTGACCCAGATCCTTCAAACGTCAACCCAGACCCGTACACAGGGTTCATGAAAGTGAGTTTACGTTGTGGATACTCTATACGATTACTACGGATTAAATCATTTTGATTTGTGTGCCTTGTGTCAGTGAGGAAACAAGTTTTGTTCAGTTTAATGCCTGCACAAAAGGGGAGGTGGTCAGACGCCATCCCATCTAGACCGTGTGTATAAACCTGTACCCTATGCAATCTTATGTGACAATCACCTAATTAAGGCTAAGCATCAAATTATCTACTAAAAGTTAGATATAGGCATCACATGTTCCAACTCATGGTCAATATGGTTTTTATTAGCAAAAAAAGGAGATTAACACCAAATCATGATTATTTTAATCATTATATTCTGATACAAAATGACACGGCAACACTCTAAGTTGTGAGATACAGTCACTACAAAAGTATGCATAATTATTGCAAATTTGACGGCAAACTGGAAAATAAATTGCTGATGAATTTTTTTATTACTGAATTGTGAAATGATCGATGGAGAGGTATGTCACAACCCATGTGTAGGCACTCTGAACTAGATGAGGCTATATAATTCATGCTACAACAAATTTAAGACTTGTGGCTGTGTTACAGTTGATTACAGGAAGTCTTTCACGGACCGCTGTCCGCTGATGACTTGCATCAGTCGCTTCTGCTGTATCGACTTTGCAAGTCCAAGTTCCTCAAGCTCCTCCTCCTTCAGAGTAGATAAGAGCTCACCATCCACTTGGTTCTGGGAATGAGAATATCATGGCCGAGGTTTGTAAGATAATATTGAATATCTCCAAGTAATTGACAAATGGAATGTACCAAGTATATATCACATATGTACAGTATAATACTGTATGTACAAATATATGTGCACACAAGCACACACACACACACACAAACTGTCACACACACCACACACATGCACGCATGTATGCATGTACACACACACACACACTGTCACATACACCACACACATGCACGCACACATGCATGTACACACACCCACACACACGCACACACCCACACACCCACACACACACACACACACACACACACGCACACACACACACACGTACACGCACACACGCACGCACACACACACACGCACAAACACACACACACACACACACACACACACACACACACACACACACACACGCACGCACACACACACACGCACAAACACACACACACACACACACACACACACACACACACACACACACACACACACACACCTGAAGGAAACTTTTCTTGAATGAAGACAAATTCATTGCCTCTAAAAGGGATTGTACTCCCTCACAATCCAAACTCTTTAGAGTTCGCAGGTTTACTGTTTCATTGCTGGCTGGAGGAGGTCTAGTAGGAGTATCCCTCTTTTCATTGTTGGCTGGAGGAGGTCTAGTAGGAGCATCCCTCTTTTCAATTCCTGCAGTGCTTCCCGAGACTGTATCCGGGCTGACTGCATTTTTTGGTATCCATCTTGGAAGGGTGTTTGATTTCTTTTTCGACTCGTGTAATGGAACCGTGTATGTTACAGATGTTATGCTATGAGACCCCTGCGAGTTCAGTGTTGGTGACACCCCAGCAGGCCCTGCCCTCACTGATCTTTTGGAAATTAACAATTGCTGCGTTTCTGCTCGTAGCTCGTGCTTTATGGATTTAACAGCTCCAGCTGTGAACGATTTAGCACCAGCTGATAATGACTTTGCACTGGATCTAAGTGACTTGGCCCCAGCTGTAAAGGAACCCAGGAGATTCTGTTTTGGCTTGTTGCGTGCAGGCAATGTGGGAGCCTGCTCCTTCTCAAGCAGCTCTTCCGGATAGTGATACAAATCTTCTGTCATGGCAGGGCTCCCACTGGTGACGTCTACGTATGGAGTATAGATTTCAGAGTATATATTCTCTGTAGTGTAGACAGGAGTAGCCTCTTCAAAGTTTGGGGGCCCCTTGGGAAGTTTACACATCTGCCCTGTAATACCTGGAGTGGATTCAGACCTTGGGACAACATTCATCATTTGACTACCAGGTGTGTTACATAGTTTCATGTCAACATACTCATCTTCCTCTTGATTTGAGCTAAGGGTAGCAGGATTGGACGGAAGCACCGGTAAAGATGTGCTAGAAGAATATATAGGTTTTGATACCTTTTCGTTCTTGACTATGTCCTGTGTACTAGGCATTGTAGTAGAAGGATTTTTGATAACTGTTTTAGTGGGTGTTTTTCCGGTGTCTTCTACCCTGTTTTTGTCAGTAGTGCTTGCAGTGTGACCGTCTTGGAGCTGTCCAACTGTCCTCGCTTGAGGGTTTGTTAACGAAGAAGTTGTCCACAATTTTGATTTACCTCCAGTATCTTTGGAGCTTGGGGCACTGGGCCATTTGTTGCTTGGTTTTGGAGCATTCTTAGTGTTTTCATCCAAAGTTGCTGGCTCCTCATGAACTGTGCTAGAGGATTCTTCTATGTCTGCAAGACTTTCTGGATGAGTTGGCTCACTTGAAGCAGTTTGAAGTTGTGGATTAAGGCTATCAGTGAATCCGCGTTTTGCACTGGCTTTTCCGATGGCTGTGGGAGGGGAGGCTATTTTTGTTGCAACTTGATTGTGCAACTTGGCGGTGGTTTGGGGTTTGTTGGTTGGTGAGGGAGTTTGATTAGTTGGGGTATCTGGAGTTTTTTCAGCACTGGCCTTATTGCCAGTGAGCTTGATTCCACTTGCTTCAATAACCGAAGATGCTGTCTTGAATTCCGGCTCGTGAACCAATGATTTAGGTCTTTGCTCTCCAGCAGCTACAGCTACACTCTTTGCACGTGTGACTGGTGCACTGGGCTTTACTGTTACAGTAGGTTTTTTTGCTGTGACTGGAGGCCAAGGTTTGTTTAACTTGGAGGGCTTAGGATTAGCGGGTGGTGGTTTTGGTTTCAGCCAGCCTGGCTTATCCATTGCTTTAGGTGCTTCACCGGTGACCTGAGCTGAATTCTGTGACTCCTGGCTTCTGTGTTGTTGGGAATCACTTGGGACAACACTTTCACCTATGCTTTTAGAAGGATTTGGCTTGTCTGCAACAATTGTATCACTTTGTATCTCATCTGCACCTTCTAGGCCAACAACTTCAACAAGACTTTTATCCTGCTTGACAGTTGAAGGATGCAGCGTTTCATCTAGACCTGGTTTAATCCCACTTAGCAAAGGACTTTGCCGGCCACATCCAGATGATGTTGATTCTGTTGTATCTGGAGTTTTTCTTAGTTTAGAAGCTCCTTTTATCATCTGAATATAACCTCCAGATGGCTCTAAGACTTTCTTGGGTATATCATATGGGTTTTCTTCTGCCTTCTGATCACGCTTGAGAGAGCCACACTTGGTAACATCTTCCTGCTCGTCCTTTTTCAGAGGAATGTTCTCATATACATTTCCGGTGCTTCGTTCGTTTGCATCATCTGGTTCCGATGATTTGTTCACTTGCTTAGGCTCTGGCTGGCTGGGAGAGAATTCCATACGCAGCTCTACTGGATCAACATATGAATAGTTGGCGTCTTTGTCGTCATTCTTCAATGTGTCCTGCATTGTTTCTGGACCAGGGACTGCAATAGTGATACTGGTTTCCCCAGTGGTGTCTGCTGCATTAGTGTTCATGGAGTCATAAAGGGCTTGCTGAATGTGTCCATTCTTCTTGTTTTTGTCAGCTATGATTCTGAAATGAGCAGATTTGAAACCCTCAGAGCCTGTGACACCTTTCAAAATTGTCTCCATCTCGTTTCTCTGAGAAGAATTGCTAATCTGAGCTGCTTGAATTGCAAGGGGGAAATCCAAAGGCAAGATCATACATGGTCCTGCTTTACTCAGCTTGTTTGCTACCCCCACTACTACAAAAGATTGAGTGCAAACTTCTTGTACAATGAAGGGATCTTCTTTCAAGTACTCGACTTCATCGCTCGCAAAACATTGAACGGTAGCTGGGAGTTGTTGCAAGTTGCTGCAAATCTGTGCCAAGGGAAGCTTCACATCTGATGGCTTTGTGGAAAATCCTGCGGCACAGTCATCACGTAGCTTTGTTATATTTCCAATTGGTGTCCTAAACTCCATAACTCTGGATCCTTTGGATGATTTGAAAATGCTTCTCTTTTTCTTCAGACTGATTTCACGGAGAAAGAGTACAGTTCCAGCCTCAAGTAGGTCCCCATAGTAATCCATTGTCGCATTCATGGTGGCCACACATTCCGGTAGTGTGTCAGCATCTAGCAAATCTGCCATCTTTTGGTAACAGTCTCTAACACCTAATGGAAGATAAATATAGTATCTTAAAAGTGAATTAACGCATTTGTTTGGATATGACAGACATAGAACAATACCAAGCGTGCATGATATCTCATACTACATTGAGAGTAGTACCACTTTTGAGGGACCACCATTAGGGACACGTGAAAGGTGGTCTTTCAAAAGGGATGGTCTCCGATGAGGGAGGATTAACAGGGGGCATATACACATTTGTGACCAGTAAAGCTGGTCTATAAAAGGGTGTGGTCTCTCACAAGGGTGGTCTCTTAAAGGGAGTACCACTGTATTTGCAAAAAGGGCCCTGAGCCAGTGGCAAATCCTGCAGGACTTTTGAAAGGGAGGGGGGCAAGAGAGTATTATTATGCTAACATTGTATTTGACAATGTAATTTGTATAATAAACTAAAATGGCTGTTTTGCTGTTTAGGAAGGCTCAGCAATCAACTTGAAAGCTTCTGCTTGCTCTCATTGGCCTTACCGAATGACTGTTTTGGCCAAGAAGATATATATAATAGTCACTTATGCTATAGTATTGAGTTCTGTATGGGTTTTCTTAAGTCACACTTCCTCAAATAAGTTTTGATATGGCATAAAAATAAATATGAGAGGTTCAGCAAAGGGGGGTAATCACCTCCTTTGCCTCCCCCCCCCCCCCCCTGGATCCACCACTGTGAGCAAGCTTATGCAAACTTATATGAATATACGTACTGTAACAGTAAAACTTCTTTAAGCCGACACTCGATCAATGCATGGGTCTTTAAGTATTGGATGATATATTAAAGGAGGTTGTCAGATTACAGAGTGAGCATTAGCATACTGTAACATGATGGCTGTATACCTCGTAAGATGGTCGGATTAAAGAGTATGTTGGATTATAGTGGTATCTGATTACAGAGGCTTCACAATAATATACTCGTGAGAATGATATTGTGAAAAACCAATGAACTTCAGGTGAAAGGCAAGCAGCTAAACATATCATGTTTCCTCATATTTCAGTGGTTGTAAGCAGAATATTGCATCCAAAATGACCAAGTGTGATAAAGAAAATAACATACCAGGGGTTGACCCCTTAACATTACGATGTCATCAACAACTCCATGCAAAAAATCTAAATTTATTGACAGATTGCACACACACACATGTATGTAAAAAACACATGTACTCGCACACACATGCATGCATGTACACATGTGCACATGCACGCATGCACACACATACACATACACACATGGACACAAACACACACATGCACATATATACACATACGAATACTACTATGGCTGCTGATTTTTACAAGGTTTTATTTCTCAAAGTTTGAGGACAAACTTGCATTTGACCATTTCTAAACATTGGTTATGGGTACAACATAGTCTGTTTGATATAATGTTTAATACAATATACATTAGGGACTGGACAGGTCCATTTATGAAAATATAATCACAAATTACAAAGATTCAGAAGTTGTTGTCAATGATTGAATTACACAAATATTATGCATCACATGTAAATGAATGGCCATGCACATGGTAAGTATTATGATCGTGTACATATTATTTATATAATTATAAGTTTGTCATTATTTTAATCGTCAGCTCCAAATAATTGCATTGCGCCTAGACTTTCAAGAATGGTGGACTAAATATAGTATAATTGTAGAATAATTATTATCATTAATAATAATATTTTCAAAGGAAGGTAGGTATCAGTGATTATAACGTAACATTCTGTGACATCAACATACATCATGCAGGGCAATAATATACCCTCTCAAAATACGAAGAGCATGGCACTATAGCTCACAAATGCTCCTGCCTACAGTTTTGGTACATTTTCAACTCCTAAAGATGTAAGCCTAGGACAACCTCTCCACAAAGAACAAAAGTAGCTCAAACATATAATGTCTCAGAAGTGTCCTTTGTTTGGAGGCCCCACCTTATCATGGGAACAAAAAGTCATGTGTTTCCAAGTTGTGAGTGTATCTCAAGTACACATTAATGGCATTATGCATGTTATGCAGTTTACAGTATTCCAACAACTGAGGACCCTTTTGTGTTATCACAAACCCATTTACTTTTCTCAAAGATTGCACTAAGTTCTCTATTATCTGTTGGACCAAGTGCATCTACTCCATGCATGCACAACACAGAGCAGAGCAAAACAGTGTTAAAGTACTGATTATTATTAAATTTTACTTTGAGAACAAAGAAATATGATATTGACATGATCTGATAAAGTGTAGTACAAAGTCATACACACTGATAAACCATTATACCTTTTCTTGGAAGTACTCCAAATTTCCAACTTGTGTCCAAGGGTATGTCTAGTGCGCTTGAGCCTTGTATAGTAGCCTTTGCCACTCGAAGGGGCATCACTTGGTAACAGATCATCACTTGGTTGTCCTCTATCATTTGATGACCAATCTTGTGTGGGCCATCTGGCCCTTGTTTAATCTTAAAGACATGGGGCAAGTTTTCATCCCAGTTGGTGATCTCCTTCAAGGTAATCGAGTGCCCAATGTCTTCCAAATCAAGTGCCATAGGTTTAGTTCAGGTACGTCAGCTGTAGGAATGGACAAACCATTTCATTTCGTGGCAGATTTTATCTTCAAACAATTAAATTATAATGTGGAAAATGTTTGTTATATAACATGGACCTTTGGATGTACATCTATTTATACTATGAAGGTTTGAGTTCATTTAGTAGCTTTTTGATGACACTCTGGTCTTTTTGTTTTCCCACCTGTACTGCTTGCATGGAAAGGTGCAGCAACCTTTGGGTCAAAGGGCCATTTTGGCCTAATATGACCTATAATAATAATAATAATAATAATAATATAATAAAACTATTGTAAATGACCCCTGATATAGTGAGCACCCTGATGTAATAAACCTTTTCCACGGTCCTGAGGCAGTTGTTATAGTGAGGTTTGACTGTATTAGTTTCTTCATTTCAATTTTGCAATAATATTATAAAGAATGCTAGATATATTGAATCAATGCCACATTAATAAGTAAATCGAGTTATTGTTCAAATTGTCTTCCTTAAGATTTTACATTATCACTAGCATATAAAGATGTTGTGCAACAAATTCGTGCAAAATTATTCTGGAAACACGGCTTTCGGTACTTTCTATTTTGCGGACCGTCCGCGTGGACGCGGACCGAGTGTGCGGACCGTGTCCCGGACTGTGGACAGAAACTAGCATAGTCCATAGACCCTCTATGCATGGACCAGAGGTGTAGGGTTGAGTATCTATGCATAGACCCTAACTAGCTGGGCGTAGTTGACAAATTCTCGTTTGGAGCTAAGCGAGATTAGTCTGATCTATGGTCTGACGGCTACGCCGGCCACGCCAGACTAAACCGTAGGCTGTTTGCAATTGCATTAGGGCAGCAATTCGCTCGGAGATAGAGCTCGCACAGCTCTGCTGTTGAATTAAAACTGTTACAGACTGAGTTCCTATTGTGTGTGAAACAGTTACAGTAACTGTAACACGCAGAAAATGTCACTGATTTTTTTAAATTAGTTAAATTGTTTCATTGAGAACTCTAGAGTTGGTATAAGGTGAATGGTGGCCTTTAGAAAAGCCTTTTTTTGGTTTAAGGCATCAGAGCTGTTATGTTTTAGACATTTTGGGTATCCAAAAGTCCGCATTTTAGAGTGCGAATCATTGTTCCTATCTTTTGTATGGGTCCGCGTCCGCGCGGACGGTCCGCAAAATAGAAAGTACCACGGCTTTCTGCTCCTTGCTGAGGGTGTTTATGATGAAAATGTAAAAATAAAATAGAAAAATACCTTCTACATGACATGTAACTATAAAACTGTATTAAAAATGGTATGCACCCAAATCTGAGGCGCTACTGTCACGATTAAGTCGATACAAATCTAATAAATTAAATATTAAGTAATAAATCTTTCTGTACTACGAAAAAGATAGCGAACGTATCTCACCATTAACTTAGTCTTGGGATTTAGGTGAACGGTCACTGATTCTTCTCTATAGAACAGACTTTCACACCAATCTTTATCTTCGTGTCGTCTACTGCGACTATATTAGCCGCGAGATAGTAGCGCTTTATTTATTTGCGAGTACCGATGAGTCACGTGATGTAAAATGGCCCCTCGTCGACGTCGCCATCGCGGCTATATAATATATATAGCAGATTTATATGCTGCACTGAGTGTGGATGTAATTTATTCCAGTACTGTTCTGTTAATTCTTCAAAAATTACACTCATTTATATAAAATTGTTCTTCAATATCTTTGTCTTTACCAGAATCTTAAGAACTAGGTAGAAACATACCAAATCAATAATATTTCAAAACCACACGTGAATATAGTACATATATTGCTTCAAAGTTAAGCTCAAGATTTCCTGGGTAGGCTTCCATAAGGATTTCCTTCCTCCATGTAAAGCTGAGCTGACGTTTTCCCCTCGATGACCTTCACAAATCGTTTTCTGTGAAGAGAAGAAGTGATACCAAGCTCCACCAGTTCATTCTCTTCCATGCAGGCCAGCAGTTCACCATCCACATGCTCCTATGCACAGATAAAAATCATATGTTAATGTACTTCATTTGCAGTGATGCACACTGGGAGGCTAAACTACATAATATACACTTATTCTCCATCTACTCTCATTGTAAAACTAATCGTTAGTGTATGATTTTATGCATGAGCAGCACTGAATACTCATAACAATACAAGAACTTCTCAATGTTTGTACAAACAGTGGAACTTAGTCAGCCAGTATCATCAAGGGCCAGCTAAAAAGTACTTACTGTCAGAAGTACTTACTATCAGTGTTATTTCTGTACTGTACATTAGGTAGGGAGAGACTGAGTGGTGCTTACTACTGAACCAGAAGTCATACAGTCCCACCTGGCTTATCCGACACTAGACTATCCAGAATCACATTCATCGGACACTGTTGTGAATCCCCATCACTAAACTGTACAAAATTCTACTTGATTCTTCCAACACCTGGTTTATCTAACACGTTTATGGGGAACAGATGTTGTCAGTTAAACCAGATTCCCCTGTATGTACACACAGTGGAATCTCTGACACTTTGGAGACAGCACCAATTCAACTGATTTACTCTTCGTAGAGAGGTTTTCCTCTTTGGGAGGTTCAAAATGGGTAGTAGGAATTATAGTACTGAGACCGTAAGCCATGTCCTTTGTAGAGAGGATTTTATACTGAGTCCTTATTTGGGAGAGTCCACTATCGGAGGAGTATCTGTATCCTAAATTCTTACTAAGTTCAACAGTACATAAACTGCAAGGCTGTGAAGTTTTGCAACAAACTACCATTTTGTTTTTATAGTGAAGTATATGAGACAATCCACCTGTCTGTAGTATCCACACCAGGCTGGTCCGTGGACCACCTCATGTAGTGATACTGATGCACCTCAGTACAAGGACCACCCGAGTGTGGTCTGGGTGACCACAACACTCAGCCTTTGAGTGGATGTGGTTTGTAAACAGGTTTTTACGTATGCACAGTGTGACCTCTCTGAACCAATCATCCTTGGGACCAAAGAAAAGGGTTGGCTTACAGAGAGCAGGACATAGATGACATTCAGTTTAGAGGGGTTCCCAGATTACAGAGGGTTTGGTTTAGAGCGGTTTCGCTGTATTGTGAATGCATAATACACCTATTGTGCTATATTGTATATAGAGGTTTGCTTCAGGATACTGTTGTCTTCTAGAACTACAATTCGATAAATGGCACCCACAACTTGGGACTGCAAGCTCGTGATGGATTTGTGTGCACCCAATAATTAATGCATGTACAATAGAACATTTGAAAATTCATACACAAATTTGTTATATATCGCAGTTTTGCTAGAATAGTACATAGTCTACACAATGTTCCATTACTATAATAATAGTACAATCACTATAGATACTAGAAAAACCACTGACCTTGACCTAAGCTGTGTTAAAATATGCAGCCATGGCGAAAATTGTTATTACAGTGTTTGTTATAAGTGTGCTCCACTGTATTTGTGTTTGTGCTTGCAAAGATTGCTGAGAATTAGTTTTACTTTCTGTCTCTACACTGCACGCACTCCACAAACAAACAAACAGTAAACTGGTCATCACGCGTTACACATTCCTCAGACATAACATGCAACTGAAGACCATGCAACTTCCCTGCATGTACAGTTCATGGTTTTTCTACATGCCATCATGCAGAGTGCGTGTCATAAACGTTTGCCATCCAAATGCAATACAGCATACATATACAGAAAAATGCCATTCAAGAGAGACTCAGTTGTATAGAAACCTTTACATTTAGGCCACCTATGAGACTAAGCTTGGTGGCTGCTGTTCGTATCCACAGATTGTTTAGATTGTGAAAATAAAGATAACTGTATATTTTATGGGCATTCTGGCCCCTGGCAAGATGATTTACACCGTAGGATGGGGAATTTATGCTGTCGTATTTTACGGAGTATAAGTCACACCTCTGTATGAGTTGCACATGGTTTGAACAACGTTGTCATTTCATCAACCATAATGAGCTATTCAGTGCATAAGTCGCACCTCATATTTTGCCAGTAAAATTTAGGCATCAAAACTGCAACTTATACTCCATAAAATACAGTAGGTTTTCAAGTATACTAATAAGCTATTTTAAAGAACAT
>CAUJGJ010000277.1:2165900-2168400 GCA_963170055.1 Halisarca cf. caerulea | reverse complement strand
ATGCAAACTCAAAGGACTTCTGCCCACCCATTTTTAATTTATTCATCATTCCCTTCTTGATGCGTGGGAACATAACCGTCCCAGGGCGTATTACTTGCCCATGCTTGTCCAAGACGACTCCTTTGCAGGCCACTGCTTCGGGCATAGTCGAGGCATTTGCCAATTCCAATACACTCTTGTAGTAGGGCTTTATTCCTGCATGTGAACGGAGTAAAGATATATATGCATGTACAGTGTCGGCACCGTCAGCTGAAATGCAGTGCACGATCGATCTCAAGTGCGTGTTGATCAGATCATACATACAGTAAAACCTGTACGTCCATAACGACCATTCAAGAGACCAAGTGATGGTGGTCTAGATCTGATCTTTGTACACAGGTGGTCCTATACAGAAGTGCATTAGTATCACTGAAGTGGCCCATGAATCTTCCTACAATGGTCACTATAGACAGGTGGTCCTATACAGAAGTGCATTAGTATCACTGAAGTGGCCCATGAATCTTCCTACAATGGTCACTATAGACAGGTGGTCCTATACAGAAGTGCATTAGTATCACTGAAGTGGCCCATGAAGGAGCCTAAATTGGTCTTTTTGTATACAAGTGATCTTTAAGACAGGTTTCATTGTATACTAAGGACAGTTCCATACTATATACTGGATGTACATATTAGTAAAACCTCTATAGTAAGGACACCTCTGGGACCACAGTACGCTGTCCTGTATATGGAGGTGTCCTTACTTCGGAGGTTTCTAATGTACACATGTCAATGTGAGGGACTTCAAATGGGACAGAGTAGTGGTGTCCCGTTTAAGGAGGTTTCAGAAGTGCCCCTCAATAGAGGTATACAGTACACAGTCATTGTCTATACATCTGGTAAGAGGTGGGAGAGATAAATACGTACTGGTGTATGTATGTAGGGGTACGCTTGAGGCTAGTCTGGGATAGCCGACCCATTTCTGCCTCCCTCTGCCATTTTATACCTGTGTATGAAATGGCAGGGACAGAAATGGGTTAATTGGCTATGTACACCACACAGACTAACTTGAGGCCGTGCTAAAACAATGCCAACATGCATGTAATAATAATATTATGCTATCACATGAGCACACAAATAGTCTATTGTTATCTGTTTCCTCTTTCAGTGATTATGTAAGTGCTAAAGAGTTGTGAAAATGCTATTATGTATGTACATTTCTGCAACTAGATAAGATATTGTGTCACATGTACTGAACACACATGTAGAGACATGTACATGCGTATATACAACACATGGCACTGCATGTATCAATACAAGATGTTCTCTTATTCACCTTCATTGGAAAGAAGAGAAAACTTCATTGAAGAATTCAAGGGTATATTGAATTCTTCACCTCTGGCTTCAGCTCGTACCACCTTGATTCTCTTCACAAAGTAAGCCACCATTATCTGGCCCTCTGAGATGGTTGCTTCCTCTGTTGGCGCGTAAAAACCTTTTGTAACCTGCAGAAGTTGAGGAAGCTTCTCTTTGGCAATGAGCTCCCTGAGGGAGTACGGTCCGGCTACGACTCTGTACTTCTTGTTTTGATTCATACTGCAGGAGCCGCTTCTGTGAATTTGGTTTATTTCTAACCAGAAACAAAAAGAAAGAATACGATATAATACTACTATAAACATATACTCTTAGAGCAGTGTTATGCTGGAGGCCCCTCTTGCAATTGGTTAGTATAACAACACAAGCACATAAAATTATTAATATGTGTTGACTTTGGTAATGTATCAATTTTAGTGATGTCATACTTTCTATTGTATTTTCTATCTAAACAAAAGTGTTGCTCGTGTAGTGGTGACACAGAACGTACTCCTGCTTCTTCAGAATCTGTATAATGTATTAGTCATGTATGTGTATGAACACATCCCATGACACCCCCACCCCCACACCCAGCTAGTCACCTAGTCTATGTGCAGCAAATGGTATTGATATATAGACCAATGACGCACTGTATGTACATGTTTAGCTGGTTATTTTTGTGATTCAGAAGTAAAATTCACTTTACATTGCCCACATGCAGAAATGGATGCCTATAGCTTCTTGCTCTTATTGCTTCACATTGACACAAGTGTCATTTATAGATATTGGTCTATACTGATGTACTCATGATCAGGTTTATTCAGATACCGATCATGATATTCAATGGTCTGTATACAGTGGAACCTGTCTATTGTGGTCACTGTGTAATGCAGCCACCTGTCTATACCAGCCACTAATTCTTCTTCGAATCAGCAGTAATGTATGGTATTCTACCTCATTAAAGCAGCCACCTGTCTACAACAGCCAAAAAGTTTCACCCCAATGGTGACCGCAATAGACAGGTTCCACTGTATTCTGTAAATTTTCTCTGTATGCCGGAGTGATCATAAATACAGTAAAACCTGTCCATAACGACCACTCAAGGGGCCAAGTGATGGTGGTTTTTGTCTTCAGGTGGTCCTTATACAGAGATGCATTAGTAGCACTGAGG
>CAUJGJ010000277.1:2148400-2158400 GCA_963170055.1 Halisarca cf. caerulea | reverse complement strand
TAGAACAGTATACAGTACATCCATGCCATGGCCCATGCATGGGTCTGATGTGTGTGTGTGTGTGTGTGTGTGTGTGTGTGTGTGTGTGTATGTGTGTGTGTGTCTGTGTCTGTATATGTGTGTGTGTGTGTGCGTGTGTGTGTGTGTGTGTGTGTGTGTGTGTGTGTGTGTGTGTGTGTGTGTGTGTCTGTGTCTGTGCCTGTGTGTGTGTGTGTGTGTGTGTGTGTGTGTGTGTGTGTGTGTGTGTGTGTGTGTACATGTGTGTGTGTGTGTGTGTGTGTGTGTGTGTGTGTGTGTGTGTGTGTGTGTGTGTGTGTGTGCATGTGTGCATGTGTGCATGCATGCGCATGTGTGTGTAGGTGTGTGTGTGTGTGTGTGTGTGTGTGTGTGTGTGTGTGTGTGTGTGTGTGTGTGTGTGTGTGTGTGTGTGTGTGATTTGTGTTGTGTTAACTCACTCATTGTTAAGGCCTTGATAATGTAATTTCAACATGATGAAAATACTGCATCTGTGTTTGGTGGACTTGTTTTTGTGTATGTATAACAATATTATGTATACATGTATAGTGTAAACACACAGAATATGTACAGGATATATGGACATATGTATACATATAGTATCACACAAAATATTTTCATATATACATTGCAATACTACCAGCTTGATTTAATTAGTATTGTTTGTTGTACTTGTATGTCTTCTACACTGTTGTGTGGCTTCCTGTCTCCCATCTATGTAGCAATGGAAGAAGAGGTTCTTCATACTGTATCAAAACGGTGACAAGACATTCTTCCAGTATTATGAGAGCTATGATGCAGCCATGACAAGTGTGCCTATAGATGTGGTTGCGCTTAGAGGGTGTTTGGGAATCAGTTCTAATCTCATTCACAAAGCCCACAAACACTTGTTTTCGGTGCAGCTGCCTCAAAGAACATACTACCTCTCTGCTTCAACAGAGTATGTGCGTGTGTGTGTGTGTGTGTGTGTGTGTGTGTGTGTGTGTGTATGTATGTGTGTGTGTGTGTGTGTGTGTGTGTGTGTGTGTGTGTGTGTGTGTGTGTGTGTACAGTATGTGTGTGTGTGTGTGTGTGTGCACATGTTGCACAATGATCCATTGTGTATATTGAATACGTGTGTTGTGCTGTCTGTGTTTGAATATATATATGCCTACAGTGAATTCTCATTAATCCACTACCACTTTATCTGTCAAACCCTTTATCTGGCATCAAATTTGTGCATGAATTCATTGAGAACACTGCACATTGATTTGGATAATCTGCCAAAAATATTTATCTGCCCAATTTTTTCAAAACGAATTGTGGCGGATTAACTAGAATTCACTGTAATATGATTTTATATGTGGTCTCTGCAGTTTTATGTGGCACACAGTCATTTACAAAGGTGTGGTAACGGGGGGGCATGGGGGCCCTGCCCCCCTCACTTTTAGGGAGTAGGGGCACATATGTCTAACATATTGTTGTACCTAAGCTCCATCTAGAATCTTCTGGCCCCCTCACTTGTGTGTGAGTGTTCCTACACCCCTATTGTTGTAATTACGTAGGGATACTAAATGTATCACTATATGTACTTACAGCAATAGCAATCTAGTGCCCACATGTGCACATATACTGTGCATACCATGTGCTTGTAATTGCCTATGCACTATCTGTACTGTATATTATAGGTGTAAGAAATTGTGCATACAGTCTCACCTGGTTTATCCGAAACTGGTTTATCCGAAACTGGTTTATCCGAAAACCTCATTTATCCAACACTCCACTGTGAATCACCATCACTACCCTGTGTACAATTTACCCTGATGTACGTATCCACCACCTGGTTTATGTGACACATTTTATGAGGAACAGATGTGGTTGGATAAACCAGGGCCCACTGTATATATGTAGTGATACGTTGCATCCCTTCATAGGGAAGAGATGAACGAGTGGGTGGACAGCTTCTGCAAAGCACTTGGATTCAGTAACCCCCAGCCCAAGGTGTGTACTTACTTACATGCAGCTTAGACCTCGTTACAGTAAACTTTAGGGGGGGGCAGTACAAGATTATAGTTCTTACTATCAGATGTTCGTCTTTTCAGGATACAGTCAAACCTCGTTAACATGAAACTGCTTAACATGAAATATCTTTTAACATGAAATACTAGCCAAGTCCAAGTGCATCCTCTAAGCATATCATGCAGTACTGTTTACATGAAATACTGTTAAGATGAAATTTCAGCACAGTTCCCTGAGTTTCGTGTTAACAAGGTTTGACTGTATATACAATAGCTAAACATACCCCCCTACATCAGACCACGTAAGGCTTAGAAGGAAACTACGTACTAAACAGAGCAGAGAGTTCTTCTTAGTGAGATTATACTGTACACAGTGGTTTACAGCTAGGGTTGGTGAACGATTGTGGTATGCACCAAACATTTACGTGAATGGCCGAACTTCTGACATATTTGTGTGAATCGGTGACAACGTTATCCTGGCATTTGTGAAAATGTAATTCACAAATGGTCACAAAACTCCACAGATACACAGTCTGCGTGAGCTGCTCAAATTAGGAGAATAAAAATTTACATAAGCTTCTCCATTCCATGTATAGAGTATCTATGATGATATGTAAACTTTGTAATGGTTTCGACCCACACAAAAGCTGCATGTAACTTTATATGGGATATGTGTAAGGCAATGGCCCATTGGTACACATGTCTGTGTGCGCATGTACGAAGTCATACATCTGAGTTGGGTCCTTTGCAGCAAAGAAAATTAATTGGTGTAAAACGTAACAATTTGTTATAGTTTTAGACATACAGTGTAATTATTAGTTTCATTTTCAAGAACAATGTGTATTATTCCCTAATGGCCTCAACCGCCACAAATCTGATATCCTTTCTAAAGTGAATCTAAGAATTAATGCAGTGTTTTGCGAAATATTCTACATGCAGGGTCCACCTGCATGGTCTGAATTTTGGTCTATATCTCATTATATGGTACATTTTACACAGAGTGCAGTCAATTCTTCCACACCTGCACTTCAACTGAACTATCGTACTTTCAGCCAGGATGTTCCACATTGCCGTTAAAATCAAAATTGATCTGAAATTAAGAATTAAACCAGCTGCCCAGTTTTGAATTACCGGTAGTCCCCCAGAAACACATAGGATGTATTGTGCGTGTTTCAAGCCCTGCAGCTTGCATACTTGAACCGGAGAACATTAAAATAAGGGACATTTTGGAGTCAGCATAGATAATCAGCTTAGAACGTGGTAGGGAGGTTTTCTTCTATTGGAAGTTCAAATGTTGTGCAATTACGTACATGTACAGTAGATGGAATACTTTGGGATCTCGAGCTGTACGTGTGTTTTGTAGGGAGGTTAACTGCATGCATGGTCAGGGTCAGGGTCAGGTGTCCTTATTGAGTCCATGCAGTAACGAAGTGTCTATTGTACAATGTCATGTGGAATGCACTAATCTACATATAGACACATCCTGTTCTAACCGGTACACATGGTTCCTGAGTTGCAACAATATGATCGATGATGATTTGTAGGGTTGCTCACACAATCACGCCACTTGACTCCACAATTCCATGAATACATGTCATTGATCAATGCAAGTAAAATGATAACATTTCAAACTTCCATTGTTAGAAAACAACCAGCCTTCCAAGACCTCTGCCCCCAGTTCCAGCCTCAGAACGCCCACTTCCATCTCTTCCTCAAAATGGAATGACACACAGAAGCTTATACATGACAACCTCTCTGGATCGAACAGTTCCATACATGTCTGCTGACTTTGTGAACAAAGATGAATCCTTGTACATTCCAGTGGAAGGTGAACTGTCAAAGACATCACCACCAGCACTGTATTCTCTACATACCAGTAATTCCTCCTCCTTTCCCTCAAGAATCTTTTGTAAGTTGGCAATACTCAAGTGTTACAATAGTTCACTTTATGCATTTCAGTACTTCTTGGTTAGACTCACCACGTCCTAGTGTGTCTGTTGGTCACATAACTTAAGTCACTGTGGTACAGGGTATAGGGTATAGGGTATTCTTATTTAACCTGGGGAACCTTTAGCCAGAGGCTACTGCTGGTAAGTGGCACACAGAATGGAGGCTGCAAGTGGTGGCTGCAAGTGGTGGCTGTAATTGGTGGCTGCATGACTGCTATATAATATCTTACCGAGAGAAGTTTGTTCCTCCATACATGCATGCAGTCATTTGGATATACAGTGAAACCTCCGATATTGGACTCTCCCAAATAAGGACACAGTATAATAAACCTCTCTACAATGGACACGACTTACGGTCCCAGTATAATTCCTCCAATACGTTTGAACCTCCCAAAGAGGAAAACCTCTCTACAAAGAACAAATCAGCTGAATTTATGTCGTCCCCAAAGTGTCCTTTGTTCAAAAGTCCCAGTGTACACCCTTTGGGCCTTTGGCTAGTAACCACACAATTCCTATACACTCCATTGCAACAAGAACTAGCTGGTTAAACTAACTGAGCTTTAAATTGTCTTCTATGTTACTAGACAAAGTGCAGTACAGTGAGACATCACTTATCTGCAACTCAGAGATCCCGTTCCGTCACCTTCTGCAGTAGTTTTTATTGGAACCAATCTGCAATAATCCTACCGGACACTATACTACTGCTACCTCATTTATCCAGTTCCCTCACTTTATCTGCAATCTCATCCAGAACGGATGTGTGCAGATAAGTGAGGTCTGACTGTACCACATTCAGCCTGTTGAAGTAAGCATGATTTTAGGTTGTTTGGAGTAAGGCAGGTAGGGCCAGAAGTAACAGTCTGCCATCAGCCATTTTCCAAACTTAACTTAAATATGGCCGACTAGAAGTGAGTTAGGTCATCTATTTGGCTCCCCACTATCAGTTGTTCCCGACAAGTGACATTTTCATAGTCAATAACATAGTCTGGGAAATATATCATCAGCAGCCAGTAGAAATGGCCGACTAAGTTTCAAAATCTACCAGAATTATATTGGGTCAGCAATTTGTCCTATCAAAGGTCACATGTTGATTCTACCACAATTTCCATATACAGTGAATTCTCGTTAATCCATCACAATTTGTTTGAAAAGATTGGGTAGATTGGGCGGATCAATAATTTAATTAAGTTTGGTGGATTATCCAAATCAATATGCAGTCCTTTTCAATCAATTCATGCACAAAACGATGGCGAATAAAGCAGAGGCGGATGAATGAGAATTCACTGGACCACTGTGTGAAATATGGCAGAAATAGAACCAATTTGACCATTACAGTCGAACCTAACTATAATGAACCCTGGATACAATGAACTCCCTGATATAACAAACATAGACCTTAGAATGCACACTTATTTACTCTATGTAAATGACCCCTGATGTAGCGAACACCCTAATGTAGTGAACCTCTTCAGTGGTCCCAAGGGGGTTCGTTATACTGAGGTTTGACTGTAGTTGAGTGATCTGCCAACCTCCCTTTAATTTGTAATTCATCCTATCTCTTGTCACTGCAGAAACCCCACTCAATATATAAGCTGAACCAATGAATGCAAAGCACTCTAAGTTTGATATACAGATGCTGACAAAGAGAGCTGAATGTTCAATTTTATTAATTATGACATCAAATTATTTTATCTCATGTATTCAGTTATATTCACACACTGAGACATAACCACCTTTCATGCATTGCATTTTATTTCATGCATTTTTATGCACCCATTGGTTGTCAATGTTTTTTCCCAAATTGAAATTCAATGCTGAAATGGTGGAGGATCACAATATTGAGGGGTTGACTTATCCCCAGTGTGATATGATCATGCACACTAGCTCATAACCAACAACATACAGTCAAACCTCGTTAGTGAGTACGCCTGGGGACCCTCCAATTTGCTACTCACTATCAGTAGTACTTGCTAACCATATAGATTAGTATTATGGGTTATAAGCTGGGGTATCATATCCTTGTACTTCCTAACCAGGTATTACTCATTAACAGTGTTCTTACTAACGAGGTTCTACTGTATATATACTAACATGGTTGCACATTTGTATCTTTAAGTTAGCAATCACCACAGGTGTAGGGGTTAGTCTAGCAAGCTAGACAATTCTTGCAGATGCCCAATGGTGTGGATAGGTGCAAGACATAGGCATCTGTGAGGACAGTCTATCCGGCCAGACCAGCGTAGGAGCTAACAGAAGGACTAGGAGTGGGAGCTGCTACCATCCAATGTACACTCCTCTATTCAATACAGCGAAACCTGTCTTAAAGACCACTTGTGTAGAAAGACCACCTGTCTATAGAGACCACTATACATTGGACCATGAACCATTGGGCAATACCATTGCACCTCTACATAAGGACCACCTGTCTACAGAGACCACAATTGCTTGGTCCCTTGAGTGGTCTTTATAGACAGGTTTCCCTGTACTTATAGTCTACTATGTCCAATGACTTTAAGATGAATATGCAGTGGGCTCTGGTTTATCCAACAGCTTCTGTTCCCCATAAATGTAGCAGATAAACCAGGTGTTGGATAAATCAGGTGTTGGATAAATCGGGTGTTGGATAAACCAGGTGTTGGATAAATCAGGTGTTGGATAAACCAGGTGTTGGATAAACCAGGTCTTGGATAAACCAGGTCTTGGATAAATCAGGGTGGATTGTACACAACTTAGTGGTGGGGATTCACAGCAGAGGGTCAGATAAATGAGGTTTCCAGATAAACCAATGTCGGATAAATTAGATGTGACTGTACATACATATGCATGTATTCACATAATGCAGTTAACATACAAAGTATAAGGGATTAAATGAAAATGGTGAGTCTACATAGACTGTCGTTTGGTGGTCATAAGCCATAGAGGAGAATGTGCGGTACACAGGCAATTCACCTCTTCAGTGGAGTGTGCTGCTCTTCGTTGGAACTTTCTGTGCTGGAGGACAAATTTCTGCCTCTATATGTTAAGTAGTATGTGACATAGATCACAGACGCTGCACGTAGTACACACAAAGTGCATATTACACAGTACGATCCCCATTACACATTCACGGATGTACACCACATACTGTAGGCTATCGCTGTATACTATACTACTATGGTATGCGGTTCAAACTTCCAATTATTAACTTTTTGAATCGGAATCGCGTCTCATCGTGTTTCCACTGTAAAAATGGACTCTTGTCTCGCTGTTGAACGCGAAGGAGAAAAGGTCGCTAAGAGAATTAAACTAGCCAGTTCGGAGACAAATGAACTTCTAGAGAACGCGCTAGAAGAGCTAAGAATTTTAAAGGACGAACTGAAGCAATGTGTGTGTGTGTGTGTGTGTGTGTGTGTGTGTGTGTGTGTGTGTGTGTGTGTGTGTGTGTGTGTGTGTGTGTGTGTGGTGTGCGTGTGTGGTGTGTGTGTGTGTGTCTGTGTGTGTGCGTGTGTGTGTGTGGTGTGCGTGTGTGGTGTGTGTGTGTGTGTGTGTGTGTGTGTGTGTGTGTGTGTGTGTGGTGTGTGTGTGTGTGGTGTGTGTGTGTGTGTGTGTGTGTGTGTGGTGTGCGTGTGTGGTGTGCGTGTGTGGTGTGTGTGTGTGTGTGTGTGTGTGTGTGTGTGTGTGTGTGTGTGGTGTGCGTGTGTGGTGTGTGTGTGTGTGTGTGTGTGTGTGGTGTGTGTGTGTGTGTGTGTGTGTGTGTGTGGTGTGCGTGTGTGGTGTGCGTGTGGTGTGTGTGTGTGTGTGTGTGTGTGTGTGTGTGTGTGTGGTGTGCGTGTGTGGTGTGTGTGTGTGTGTGTGTGTGTGTGTGTGTGTGTGGTGTGTGTGTGTGTGTGTGTGTGTTCTGTGTGCCACTGTTATGTTCCTTTCTGACTATTCTTTGTTGTTCCCAGTGCCTCCTGATTCTCTGTGGTTACCAGACAAAGCACAAGCAGTCAAGACATGTACCGATTCTCTTACTTCATGTCTCAAATCAGTGTCAGCAAAACACAAAGACATACATCCACTCATCGCGAAGCTTTCCCGTAGCATTGATAAGGTGTGTGTGTGTGTGTGTGTGTGCGTGTGTGTGTGCGTGTGTTTGTGCGTGTGTGTGTGTGTGTGTGTGTGTGTGTGTGTGTGTATGTGTGTGTGTGTGTGTCATATACATAGTGTGGGGGGGGGGGATGGTTACATCCATCCATCCAATGTATGCACATGCACACTTGTATTGAACATTCAGTTTGACACTTTTCCATGTTAGTATTCCACAAGTATTCCATTGTACGTATATTCACATGCACATTCATATATTTGTAAGATATTTTCACAATGTTCTCTCTGAGTAACCCACTGGACACTCAATTATCAGGACAGTCATTTTTGGTCCCAAGGGGTCTGTAATAGTGGGGTTCTATGTATGCATGTACTGTGGGGTTCTATGTATGTACACATGTACTGTTGGGTTCTATGTATGTACGCATGTACTGTGGGATTCTATGTATGTACGTACTGTGGGGTTCTATGTATGTACGCATGTACTGTGGGATTCTATGTATGTACGCATGTACTGTGGGATTCTATGTATGTACGCATGTACTGTGGGGTTCTATGTACGCATGTACTGTGGGATTCTATGTATGTACGCATGTACTGTTGGGTTCCACTGTACATGCGTACCTTCTTTGCTGGTGAAGATCATCCAACGATTGAGCAGTTTGTGATATCAATTACCTTTTCTCATGGAAACCACCTCGATAGTCCCAAGTACACTGAAAAGTGTATTGTTGCAGTGCTCAGTGTATCCATGTTCATAACAGCACAGACTGTGCGATGAACCCCCTGAATAAAGGATGTGTTGGAGACATCGCAATGGAATCTCCGATAGTGGACACTCCGAAGTAAGGACATCCTCTCTATAAAGGACACAGCTTGAGGTCCCAAAATATTTCCTCTCTGTAGTACCTATACATACATATGTACATTTCGAACCTCCCTAGGAGGGTAACCTCCTTACAAAGGACAAAAGAGGCTGTCCTAAAGAGTCCTTCATTCGGAGTTTCCACTGTATAAATTTACCTACTTTTGTCCTTTGTAGAGAGGTTTGTTGTGCAGTGTCCATGTTTACGAGGATTGTGAATCCAAGTTTAAACAGGATTAGTAGCTTGTGTTGAGTGTTAAAACTACATTGGGTGAAGCTAAGATAGTAGTGTGTGGAGGTAATTGATTGTCATGTTTATTGCATTAGCTGTGTGTTTGTGTTAGTTCTTCTATACTCCAACAACAGTGAATGTTTCATTTTCAATGTGTGTGTGAACAGGTCTTTGGGTGTGGGATAGGTGCTTAGGTATGTGTGTGCTATTCTAGTTGTAGCCACAACATTGCCCGTTCAGCTTACTCTGTGTATTGCTCCATACTCGGTATCTGTACACAGTACAGTCTGTGTCTGTATTGTGTACAGTCTGTGTCTGTACTGTGTACAGTCTGTGTCTGTATTGTGTACAGTCTGTGTCTGTACTGTGTACAGTCTGTGTCTGTACTGTGTACAGTCTGTGTCTGTACTGTGTACAGTCTGTGTCTGTACTGTGCACAGTCTGTGTCTGTACTGTGTACAGTCTGTATCTGTACTGTGTACAGTCTGTGTCTGTACTACTTTATTGGGGAGTATGTTGGATACTTGACATGTCTCAAAGCAGAGATTCCACATTACCTTCTGCTTTTTCAGCAATTCAGACCGGATTTCGCTGTGACCTCTACAGAGGAGCTGGTGGGGAGGAAGGAGGAACTTCTCAACCATGCCATCTGTGACCACCTGTTTAGACAAGGACGATTAGACATTGCAAAGATGTTGATGTCGGAAGCAGAGCTCGAAATACCCACAGAACACATTGCAAAATTCACAGACATGCACCTCATCCTTGAAGCACTGAAGGCTCACAGGGTGGAGCCCGCAATGCTGTGGGCAAAGGAGAATTCTGCAGTGCTGGCATCTAACAAGAGCCAGTTGCTTTTCAAACTACATCGATT
>CAUJGJ010000277.1:2138400-2140900 GCA_963170055.1 Halisarca cf. caerulea | reverse complement strand
GTGTGTGTGCATCTGTGTTTACATCTAGCCTTCACATACATACAGATATACGTACATGTATACAACTGTCCTTACAAGTGGTGCACAACACACCCCCTAACAGTGCCATATAAACCAACACACAAAACAAGTAAGAGTATAAGCATCCACGCATACCACACTCTCGTGGATGTGAGCTATCTTCTTAAGGCTCAAAACATCATCAATGATTTCCTTCCTTTCGACCTTGTGCCCATCTGGTGGGAGCATTCTGAAGAGAAAATCAGTCTCGCGTTCAAACGTGCTCAAGCCTTGGTCGTGAGAGGGTTCTACCTCATTTCCCTTTTCTTTTCCAAAAATTCGGTTCCAAGATGGAGACTTTTTCACCAAGCGCAACACCTCCTCCTCCTGGCTCCATTTTGCACTTAATACTGACAATGACGAGTGTCCAATCAAGCTCTGACCAATGCCAGTGGACACTACATCTGTGCAAAAGAAGTTGTAAAGTGTACTATTTACCTATGAGGGACACACACACACACACATACACCTACCCCCATCCACACACACACACACACACACACACACACACACACACACACACACACACACACACACACACACATACACATGCATACACACATGCATACACACACGCATACACACACATTCCTCCTTTAGAGAAAAAAAAACTTGGATTTATGGATGCAGTACACTATAGGTCCTTCACAGGTACAGCAGAAACAGATACAGAGTAAAGAAAACGAAGAAAAAAACATACAATGGCAAAGATACTTCGAGTATAAAAGAACATGGGAAGAAAAAAAAAGAAAAAAAACGCACCTAGGAGGGTTCGAACCTCCAACCTTTCGGTTAACAGCCGAACGCGCTAACCGATTGCGCCATAGGTGCACGGTGCTACATCTCTTCCAATTACCCTTTATAAATGTGGATACTTTCGCACATCACGACACAAATTAAATCCTCACTTCTGTAAAGGCCTTCCATGCACTGGTGGAACTCCTCCAAAAGTCGAGTCATCAGAACAAGAAATTGGGTCGAATAAACAGGAAGGTCTGCTATAAGCTTCTTTAACCGTTCTACCAGCTGCCAGACCACTACTACACACTGAGGAAGGAACATAAAAATATAGTGAAAAGCTATTTAAACACCTCCAAATACAGATATCTCCTTAAACAGGATACTTATTGCTCTGTCCCAAGGAAATTGGCAGGTCACCCAAACTGAATGTAATGCCACAGTGACAAAAGTATTTGTCCTTAAACAATCACTTGTAAACAGCATACTATTATACATATGTACATATGTGAGGTATATACACAAGTGTGTGCACAAACACACACACACACACACACACACACACACACACACACATACACACACACGCATGCACGCATGCACGTACGCATGCACGCACGCACGCACGCACGCACGCACGCACGCACGCACACACACACACACACACATACACGCACACACATACACACACACACACTGACACACAACCTACAGCTAAAATCTTTTTCGGTAACCCAGTAATCTTCTGCTGTTTTGCATCAACCAACTTAGCGACGTTGTCTCCTGCAAACAGTAACAGAAAATATTTGGCAGTCTTTCAGCGACGGCTGAAGCCCACAAACACACCACACATTGAACTACATGTGCAGCAATGAAGTATGCATTGAATTATGTATGTACTACCGTATACACTTTAGTGTGCAAAGGGTGAAACTTTCACAAATCTTGGATTCTAGCGAGTTTGCATTACATTCATGGATGGACATGTTTTGTCATTGCACAAGAGCCCAATCTAAATTTTTGTGGGTGTAAAGTTTTGCAGATGGCCTCCAAACTGCAAACTGCAAATATAACACAAAAGTCGTGAAAATTGAAGCGCCTACGGTATTACTGAGAAGTTTTGCAAGCACCAATACTTACAGAGTTCATTCGTAAGAGTGATTCCCGGATGAACTGGTGAAGATTTTAAAATGGGATCATTAGGGATTGATTGCTGCACAATAGTCAGTGGTGGATGTCACAACATTTCGAATTTGAAGTAATTCTCTCTACCCCTTAAATTGAACGAAGCATTTTACGAAATGTGTGAGATGCAAAAATACGGTATTAGATAAAGAAAATTAGTATGAACTGAACCTCAAAGGGGACGCAAAATCAGTACTTCTTATCAGAGGTATTTACTACCAGGGTTGGTTTATGTACATGAGGTATGCACAGGGACAGAATGAGGAGTACTTACAATCCAGGAGTGTGTACTAAACCAGGTACTTAATATCAGGGTTGGTTTATGTACATGAGGTATGCACAGGGACAGAATGAGGAGTACAGTCAGGCCTCACTTATCCACACACATCGGTTCTGGATGAAATTGCGGATCAAGTGAGGGAACTGGATAAATGAGGGAGCAGTAGTATAGTGTTAGTAGGATTTTTGCAGATTTGTTACAATAGAAACTTCTGTGGAAAGTGAGGGAACTGGATAT
>CAUJGJ010000277.1:2130900-2133400 GCA_963170055.1 Halisarca cf. caerulea | reverse complement strand
ACAGAGAACATACAGAAAATGCAATGTGGTCCATACGTACATACTAGTCTCGCGTTGCCAGCCCCTTTTCCTATTCGCCTCCTACCGGTAGGAGGCGAATAGGAAAAGGGGCTGGCGACGCGAGACTACGTACATACAGTGTAATAATACCTCCCTTTAACATTCATATGTGATACGTGCTTCCAAATCACTACATACACGCACGTCATAACACAAACTGCTGAACAGTATGTGTAGCTATGTATGAGCATTCTCCCTCTCCCTGTCCTCCACCACACCCACTCCTTCTCCTTCACCATATACCTACTCCTTCTCCACCACACACCCACCACCTCTCCACCACACACCCACTACCTTTCCATCACACACCCACCACCTTTCCACCACACACCCACCACCTTTCCACCACACACCCACCACCTTTCCACCACACACCCACCACCTTTCCACCACACATCCACCACCTTTCCACCACACACCCACTACCTTTCCACCACACACCCACCACCTCTCCACCACACACCCACTACCTTTCCATCACACACCCACCACCTTTCCACCACACACCCACCACCTTTCCATCACACACCCACCACCTTTCCACCACACACCCACCACCTCTCCACCACACACCCACCACCTCTCCACCACACACCCATCACACAATGGGATTCGTTAGTATGGATATTGAACAATGGTCTTAAAACAGGAAAATAGCCAAAAGCTTCCAATTGCACCGACAGAGTTCAATTCAGCATGAGCTTCTATTGATATTAGCAGAGTGAAAGTATCCCATAATAGAAACAGTATTGGTCTCAAAGTAACTTTCAATTGTGTGCATTCAAATATTGCTCATTACAAAGTGGAATACAGTGGAACCCCTCTAATCCGGACACCTTTGGACCAGAGAGGGCTGTCCTGATTATTGAGGTGTCCTCATTTCAGGGGTTGGAGATGTACTGTGGCTTGTTATAGTAGATTATTTGGTTCCAGTGGTATGTGTCCACATTAGAGGGGTGTCCCCAATTCAGGGGTCTGGATTAGAGGGGTTCCACTGTATATACCATTGAGTAGGACAGTGCTAGCTTGTCCTGTACATTGGTTGTTCTGTATACAGCAAGTACTCTGTACAGTGTGTACTTTGTACAGTGTGCACTCTGTACAGTGTGTACTTTGTACAGTGTGTACTCTGTACAGTGTGTACTTTGTACAGTGTGTACTCTGTACGGTGTGTACTTTGTACAGTGTGTACTCTGTACGGTGTGTACTCTGCACAGTGTGTACTCTGTACGGTGTGTACTCTGTACAGTGTGTACTCTGTACGGTGTGTACTCTGTACAGTGTGTACTCTGCACAGTGTGTACTCTGTACGGTGTGTACTCTGTACGGTGTGTACTCTGTACAGTGTGTACTCTGCACAGTGTGTACTCTGTACAGTGTGTACTCTGCACAGTGTGTACTCTGCACAATGTGTACTCTGTACAGTGTGTACTCATTGTGGAGTGAAACACCATTGGGACCACCTACTACTGAACATTGAATGGTGAGACCAACTTTATTAATCCCAGGGGAGGTCACTGCCAGTAGAAACTGACTACACACAAACATACTATACATATCACACACACACACACACACACACACACACACACACACACACACACACACACACATGCGCGCGCACACACACACACACACATAAATACTACTGTATACACATCACACACACACACACACACACACACACACACACACACACACACACACACACACACACACACACATACACACACACACACACAAACACACACACACACACACAGTGCACAATGCGGGCACACTGCAACATGATACAGCAAGAATTCATCAGATACGTAAGTAATACTCCTCAAAATCAAACATCCTTGGGAAAAGAGAGAGTATATGGTTGAGAGTGATTCTTAGCTTGGGAGGATCTACATGTACAGCAAATACGTATATTGAACCAGATTTGAAACACATCCAGTCTAGAGAGGATTCTAGATCATAGAAGGTTAGGTTAAGAGAGGTTTTACTTCATTTATTTATTGTTAGCATCCGTATACCACTGTCATTTCTACTCCCTTTTCCCTCACCACTCCTAGTCTCACAGTCCTGATTTATCCCTTCAGCCCTACAAAATCCCCTTCCTCTAGAAATTCCCCTGAAATCCCTCTAGAAAATCCCTAAATTGATACACACTAGAAGAAAACAACTCAACAACTCACAGTTAGAGCAGAATCAATGGTCCCCAAGTTCTGCAGGGACTCAACCAGGATGTCCATGTAGTAGGATGAGTTCTCCTCTGGATCAAGCAGAGTAAGGTCTTCCTCCACCTGTGACAACAGTGGGACACAGACAGCACGCAGGTCAACACATGCACACATGTACATGTGTATGCACGCATACGTGCACACATGCACACACCCACAAACACCACACAGACACACACACACACCACACCACACCACACACACACACA
>CAUJGJ010000277.1:2110900-2125900 GCA_963170055.1 Halisarca cf. caerulea | reverse complement strand
ACACACACACACACACACACACACACACACACACACACACACACACACACACACACACACACACCAGTCCACTCACATGGTGTCAAACAAATTCAACATTTGCTTGTACTTGACGTTCTCAATCCACAGCTGCCGCAGATCCTCTTGCTTACATCTGAGCAGTGACTGACACTCTGTCAGCTTCTTCTTCAAAAAGGCCACTCTCTCCTGAGAAGCTGATGGTGAGAAGTGACAAGGGCAAAACACATCGTTGAATTGTGATCAGAGTAATAATTGAACAATAATCGAATATGTAATATGATTACAGTGGATTAGTATTCAGTACTAGTGTGTGTCATCTCTTCATAACACATACGGTACATACGTACATGCATGTATATATATACACGTATACACAGTATGTACATGTAAAAGGTGAATGGCACATGCAACCATACTTATGTACATATGTATGTATATTGTTGCAGACACATTGACAGATAGACTTACAGGCAGACAGAAAGACAGACAGACAGACACACACACACACACCATACACACACACACACACACACACACACACACACACACACACACACACACACAAACACACACACACACACACACATACAAACACACACACACACTAGATATTCCAATACACAGAGTATCACTCACCCCGTATCCGGGCATCCACCTTGGTGTAAACATCAAGGGCCAATTGAAGCCTGTCCTGGTGGTCTGCGAGGTCAAGATACAAGCATTGGGCAGGGAGTGAAACCACACTAGTGCTAGTTACTGTTCCAGGTAATCAACTAGTGTCAGGAGAACTAGGTACACACCTGATGACACACACAGTACATGCAATCGTACTACCTGCTGATGAAGGCTCTGGGGCTGAATTGATGAATTTAACCTTGTGATTGCTGTGACATTTAACGCTCCAGGATTTAAACGTTACAGTGGAGCTCTGATAAGACAAAATTGGTTAACACAAACATTGGTTAACATGAAAGCAGCAAAAGGCCCTTTCAAAGCTCCTAGTATTCCTAATTGTTTTGATAACATGAAATTCTGATAAAAGGAACATTTTTCATCAGTCCTTGAGTTCCGTGTTAAGAGGGTTCCACTGCAGCTGACTACTGTACACAGCAATGAGCTCGTATGACATCAGTACGTACTTCACGTGATTTTAGAAATTTCAGCACAGTGTAATACAGTACATACGTACATACGTACATACTAACAGCTGCAATAATATCTATATTATGGTTCTAGATAAGAATATTATCAAGGTCACACAGTCCTTTTTTTCCAAGTGTAACTGTTGCAGTTTATACAAGCCTGTAGCAGTGTACACAGAATCTATGTACAATAGTACATACTGTATACACAAGTAAAACACACAGTACTGTACACACACACATGCATGCACATACGTACAAGCATAGACATTCATACACATACTAATACGTATGTATGTATAATACACACACACATACATATGTACATACCACACAACAAACAATTGTTACTCTAAAAAAACACATTATCAATATACATACACAAGAACAGGAACTATCACCGGATGGAGGCAAATCTACTATAATAATATTATATTAAGATAAACAACAAATTAGGTACATGATTGGAACCTCAATATGAGATCAATTACAAAACCCGCAACTTTTAGAAGAGAGGCGCAGGCTACTCTTTCAAATTCTAGAAATAGGATACTGTGCTAAAGGTCTGATACTCAAACTGTTACCCAAAGAGCGCAGAGCATTGCTAGTGTAATGGTTAGAGAATCTGTGGTGATACAGCCTAAGGTGAGAAGGTTCAGCCATAATAGGCGTTGGTGGGTACAACTGCAATGGGTGAACAAGTGTGTGCACACTCCCCATCAAAGTCTGTACCCGGAACTGAATGAGGTGCAAATATCTGGTGCAGACTGTATGCAAGTGTGTCAATACGCACGCATGTAGGTGTATGTGCGCATGCGTGCGTGCGTGTGTGTGTGTGTGTGTGTGTGTGTGTGTGTGTGTGTGTGTGTGTGTGTATGTGTGGGGGGGGGGCAGATACAATATGAACACATGTGAAATCTTCAGTGCATGTTTAAGCAGAAAATTCAACAAACGTCTGCTATTTTATACTCAACAAACACGAATCACCTCCTATAACTCTGTTGAGCGCTGCTTGTGCTCTTTCTTGTTCAGCTTTTAGCTTCTTTCTCTGACTTCTTCTCTCCTCTTCATCGTAGCTAAGAACGTGGGGATAATGTCATCAAATCGGCTGCAACTCTTTTCAATACAGCAAATATGTATAAGAAAATGTGCAAACAGTTAAACCACAGTTATCTGACACCAGTTCACCTGGCAACCTCATTTATCTAACATTGTTTGTTTCTGGAAACCTCATTTATCTGAAACTGGCTTATCTGAAAACCTTATTTATCTAACATTGTTTGTTTCTGGAAACCTCATTTATCCAACAATGGTTTATCTGAAAACCTCATTTATCTAACATTGTTTGTTTCTGGAAACCTCATTTATCCAAAAATGGTTTATCTGAAAACCTCATTTATCTAACATTGTTTGTTTCTGGAAACCTCATTTATCCAACAATGGTTTATCTGGAAACCTCATTTTATCTGACCCTTTGCAGTGAATTCCCATCGCTAAGTTACGTACAATCTACCCTGGTTTACTCAGCACTTGCTTTGGGACATCCCATGTCAAAGTTGGTGTGATCAACTTCTTACATGTACAGTGTGTGGCGGCAAAATACTATGCAAGCACAGAATGTACAGCACACCTTGTAGCTTTCACAAAGTTAAACTTTAGCAAACATCGCAAGCGACCAGACATTCACAAAAGTTCTCTTTGCAAATTCCACACAATTCCGTATAGAGACATGTTTTATTCTAACATATTTCTCACAGTTCTCTACAGACACAGGCATCAGTCTCGCATAGGCCAGACCACAATTTCCATTTCTTGCATTATAATGACATCATTTTAACAAGGAGTAGAGGGCGTGATCAGGGGAGTAGAGGGTGTGATCAAGGGAGTAGAGGGCGTGATCAGGGGAGTAGAGGGCGTGATCAGTGGAGTAGAGGGCGTGATCAGGGGAGTAGAGAGCATGATCAGAGGAGTAGAGGGCGTGATCAGGGGAGTAGAGGGTGTGATCAAGGGAGTAGAGGGCGTGATCAGGGGAGTAGAGGGCGTGATCAGGGGAGTAGAGGGCGTGATCAGGGGTATGCGAGACTATACAGACATGCACATGTATAACAAAAGCTATTCTATTTGCGAAAGTAAAACAAGAATAATTTTCAAAGCTGCAAAGTTTCCATTCTTATGGTACATTCGTGGCTGCCAGAAATTGATTTCAGACATTTAACTTTTGGCATTAGACATACGTTCGTAAGTGCTTCATGTAAAGGTTGAGAATGTACGTACGTATGTACATTTGAGAAATAAGAAAGAAAAAACATGTCTGATCGATTAGATCCATGCCTGGGAAGGACACTGGTCATTGTACAGAGAATTCTCATTAATCCGTCACTGCTTTATCCACCAAACTCTTTTATTTGCCATCAAATTGTGCATGAATCGATTGAAAAGACTGCACATTGATTGGGATAATCCGCCAAACTCATTAATCCACCCAAATTTTTCAAAACAAGGTGTGGCGGAATAACGAGAATTCGCCGATATTGGTTTCAATCACCCACTAATATTGTCTGTTAGAAAATGGTGATTCGTTTACACTTCACATGATAAGTGCACCGCAGAAAAATCCAAGGGGTCCGCAACAAAGCAATATAATTTCCCAAGATTTCAAAGATTGCACTAAGATTGCAAAGATATCGAAATAAGATATCCCAAGATTTTACTGAGCAAGATTTCAAGATTTAAGATTTCACTTACGATTTCCAGATTTCAGATAAGAATTCTGGATTTCAGGCAAGATTTCAAGGTTTTGTTTGTGATTTCAGCGAAAATTTCCCGTAGGATTCCAAAGTGTACGAGGATTTCAGATTTCAAGATTGCACAAGATTTCAGGATTTTATTTGAGATTTCGATCAAAGTGCACAAGAATTCACTGAGTTGTGGACCCCTGAAATCCTAGCAGTAAGCACATGTCAAGTGCAACAATCTTATGGTGTGTTAACGAAAAGGTTTGCAGTTTTTTGAATTGGAATGAATTAATTAACAGTGAGTCGCATTCCACAATCAATGCGATAATGATGGCAATATGATTATGACGATATCAAAAAGTACTGGCCGGTGATTATCAATGGAAGAAGTATCATGCCTGGAATTTGTGCATGAATTGATTGAACTTGGCCGAACAAGTAACTGGAGCTGAAAACTCGTGGGGGCTGCTGCCCCACAAATTCAAATCACTTGCAAAGCATTGGAGGTAGGCATGAGCCAATTACCTGCACATAATTTCAGGAATAATAGGCACCTCTGTGAACCATGAGGAATGGGTACCTCTGTGAACCATGAGGAATAGGCACCTCTGTGAACCATGAGGAATAGGTACCTCTGTGAACCATGAGGAATAGGTACCTCTGTGAACCATGAGGAATAGGTACCTCTGTGAATCACGAGGAATAGGTACCTCTGTGAACCATGAGGAATAGGCACCTCTGTGAACCATGAGGAATAGGTACCTCTGTGAACCATGAGGAATAGGTACCTCTGTGAACCATGAGGAATAGGTACCTCTGTGAATCACGAGGAATAGGTACCTCTGTGAACCATGAGGAATAGGTACCTCTGTGAACCATGAGGAATAGGTACCTCTGTGAACCATGAGGAATAGGCACCTCTGTGAACCATGAGGAATAGGCACCTCTGTGAACCATGAGGAATAGGTACCTCTGTGAACCATGAGGAATAGGCACCTCTGTGAACCATGAGGAATAGGCACCTCTGTGAACCATGAGGAATAGGCACCTCTGTGAACCATGAGGAATAGGCACCTCTGTGAACCATGAGGAATAGGTACCTCTGTGAATCACGAGGAACAGGTGAATCATCAAGAGGTGGTATTTGGTAAATAATTGGCTCATGCCTAATTGAAGGGCTACAGTTGAAGATTCATTGAACAGAATGTTTGTAAACTTTGACAATTGTTTTGAAAAATTGTTAACAAATTCCTGTATAAATTCATACTTTATATAAATTCTCTATTATAAGACTTTCCTTCAAACCCATATTATATACCACCAGACATCCAAATGAACACTAGTTTTGTACTCAGCCCCAATTCTTGCATAATGGTTCGCATGAGTGAGCCATTATGCGAGAATTGGGGCTGGGTACGAGACTGCACACAGGCCATTATGCGAGAATTGGGGCTGGGTACGAGACTGCACACAGGCCATTATGCAAGAATTGGGGCTGGGTACGAGACTACACGCAGCCCATTATGCGAGAATTGGGGCTGGGTACGAGACTACACGCAGCCCATTATGCGAGAATTGGGGCTGGGTACGAGACTACACACAGGCCATTATGCGAGAATTGGGGCTGGGTACGAGACTACACACAGGCCATTATGCGAGAATTGGGGCTGGGTACGAGACTGCACACAGGCCATTATGCGAGAATTGGGGCTGGGTACGAGACTGCACACAGGCCATTATGCAAGAATTGGGGCTGGGTACGAGAGTGCACGCAGGCCATTATGTGAGAATTGGGGCTGGGTACGAGACTGCACACAGGCCATTATGCGAGAATTGGGGCTGGGTACGAGACTACACGCAGGTCATTATGTGAGAATTGGGGCTGGGTACGAGACTGCACACAGGCCATTATGTGAGAATTGGGGCTGGGTACGAGACTGCACACAGGCCATTATGTGAGAATTGGGGCTGGGTACGAGACTACACACAGGCCATTACGCGAGAATTGGGGCTGGGTACGAGACTACACACAGGTCGTTATGCAAGAATTGGGGCTGGGTACGAGACTAAATGAACACATATTATCATACAATTGTATTTGTACATATTGTACAATGAAAACAATACTATTTGGCCGATGCAGTTTTCAGGGGCTGCGGAAGTACATGTGCATGGACTACACAGCATTGGGCTAAAAACATGAGCATACGTATGTATGAATGTACAGCATATAACGTATGGGTTGGAACAAGGTGGGGAGGGGGACATGCCCGCCCACTTCGCTTGAGAGTAGGAGCCAAATTAACACCATGCAAATACAGAGGAACACTCTTAATGGCATACGTACCTCTCGGACCAGGAAGACCATTCCTATATCCAAAATATTCCATTATCTGAAAAGAAATGTATTGGCTTCACATACAATGGGCTTTAACTATATTCCTTCATCCACAATATTCCTTTGAGCCCTATGTTATTAAGAGTGTTTAACTGTGTCAGAAGCATAATTATTATTATTATTGTAAATTAATTATCCAAAATTCACTATTATAATAATAATAATAATTGTCATGATAATAATTATTATTATTATAATAATAATAATATTGAATCATATTATTATTGTTATTATCATAGTATTATTATTATTATTATTAGCATATTGCTATTATTATTATTATTATTATTATTATGACATGTACAACTAAATTAAAACACAAGATACAGATAATTATTATTATTACTAACAATACACTTACCTACTACACTTACAGTTAGCTACAGATACAAAATTAATACAGATACAGCTAATATTATTATTATTATTATTATTATTATCATAATAATCTTCCTGCACAATCTAGGACTGTTCAGCCTTCACACATCAATTGCCAATATACCTACATCTCTGAGTGGGAAACATAAAACTACGCACTGTACGTCTTAGCCACAGGCAGGACAGATAATGTATTGTATTCCCACAGCACACAGTAGTGGACACAAGTTCACGGGCAGATACAAATATCCTGAAAATGTTGCCATATTATCCACAGACACTACATCTCCTTATTAGGAGTCGTAAACTTGGGCTTGTTAGTCAGCACTTCACAATTTTATACAGTGGAAGCTTAGCAATCTGACACCTCAATAATCCGACTTTGTTCTGTCTCTCGCCATCTTTTGAGTTACAGACACCATAGGAAAGGATACCAAAAGTCACTCAGTAATCCGACAAATCAAACTCTGCAATCTGGCATTATTCTTATTCTGCTCACAGAGTGTCGGATTTTAGATATACTGTATTGCACTGTACACACAGCCAAGTTGAACAAAAATACTTTTAGTAATAATTCTCATTATGACAGGGTTGTCCACTACCCAGTATCACACACACACGCGCGTGCACGCACGCACGCACACACACACACCTTGAATCAAAATAGTAAAACTAAACTGGTTTGCCAGCTTCAGTAGGTTGTTCCCTCATACAACTTCAGGTGCCGAAAAAATGCCAAATGGCATATTTCTGGTATCAGATTACTGTCTACAATCAGAACTGTTGGAGCTGACCTACAGTACTGAGGCCCCCAGCACCTCCCCTAAGAACATGCTTGATAAATACACTGAATGTGACTCGATACCTGATATCAGACAAGTGTACTGCTATGACTGATTAGTGCACAATAGTGTACATGAGGTAGGGATGGAGTGAGGAGCATGTATTAGTCTGTGTACTGTACATGAGGTAGGGACAGAGTGAGGAGTGTGTACTAGTCTGTGTACTGTACATGAGGTAGGGATAGAGTGAGGAGTATGTACTAGTCTGTATACTGTAAATGAGGTAGGGACAGAGTGAGGAGTGTGTACTAGTCTGTGTACTGTACATGAAGTAGGGACAGAGTGAGGAGTATGTACTAGTCTGTATACTGTAAATGAGGTAGGGACAGAGTGAGGAGTATGTACTAGTCTGTATACTGTACATGAGGTAGGGACAGAGTGAGGAGTATGTACTAGTCTGTGTACTGTACATGAGGTAGGGATGGAGTGAGGAGTATGTACTAGTCTGTGTACTGTACATGAGGTAGGGATGGAGTGAGGAGTATGTACTAGTCTGTGTACTGTACATGAGGTAGGGACAGAGTGAGGAGGATGTACTAGTCTGTGTACTGTACATGAGGTAGGGACAGAGTGAGGAGGATGTACTAGTCTGTGTACTGTACATGAGGTAGGGACAAGATAAGGAGTACATATTGTCCAGGCATGTGATAAACCAGGTACTTCACTTACTAAACAAGTTGTACTGCACACATTACACATGTACACAAACACAAATAGCCCATTAGGGGCACTCTGCACAAATCACGAAATCATGGTTTACATATTTTCAATGTATCGTTTGCTCACTCTGTGTACGGCAGATAGGGAATGCAGTGGGATCTGGTTTATCTGACAGCATCTGTTCCCCATAAATGTGCCAGATAAACCAGGTGTTGGATAAATCAGGTAGAATTGCGCACAGTTCAGAGAAGGGGCTTCACAACAGAATATCAGATGAATGAGGTTTCAGGATAAACCAATGTCGGATAAATGAGATGTAACTGCATTTCAATCCTAGTGTGACCCAAACTAAAGGTAGAACAAAGATCTTCAATAACAACATCCTATGGTCAGCCGAGTGGTTAATAAGCTCAAATTGGCACATATCCTCAATCAAGTGAACCATAAGTTAAATGTAGAGATACGCACATAAGTATGCATGTGTGCAAACACAGATCGTTAATGTTATCTATTGGATTTAACACGGGCTAGGACATCTAAGGGATTATCTGATATTTTTATGGTAACAGAAGTCCTTTTGTAATCTCATAGCGCAAGAAGTGTGAAAGTGTTAAAGTTGTTATCCTAATCATGAAATAAAAATGATAGGGAAATACTTCGGACACAAGGTTAATCCTCAATACTTGGATTGTTCATTGCCAAATACACATTTAGGGCCCTGGCATGTCAGAAAAAAAGGTACTCTGGTAGCCACACCTAGCACCCAGGGTTCATGAGTAAATCTAAATGAATTGGCTCTGATAATTACAGGATCTGTGTCATAATCTGCGATACAGACTAAATCATGTGAAGTCGTTCGAACACGGCTGTGGCGCTTGGATTTACCAAAGATGCACTACATCAAAGCGTTGGAACACGATATGCGTTGAGCCCTCGACGAACCGTCGACAATAAACACTGGTCTCGAACGTGTAATCTATGGTTTAATGAGATTGGAAGATATTCTATTGGCGGTTCAAAGATGAATCGAAATTAGGAAATGTACATCGATGAGCAAGAATAGGCATGTAACACCAATGGTTTCCCGCACACAGGATAGCAGTCACCCGTTGCAAAGAATGCGGGTGTCCCGTATTCTCTCTCATCTTACCTGTCGGTCAGGTCTCTTAGTACAGTTAGCAGAAGAGAGCCCTACAGAAAGACACGGATACACAGAAACAGAAGACACAAACCAGTACAGTACGACCACCACACGGCACACACAACACGATAACCAACACACGGTACACAAGCACCTTTCTATTCGCGGAAGACATTTTCTCTCTATGCAAATTAAAATCCCATAGGATTGCAATGAATATCATTAGACTATCTATCCGGACAGAGAAATAGAAGCTGAAAAACAGATTTCTCTCTGTTGGCATGAACGATACTTTGTAGTAGTTGTAGGTGTACGTGTGTGTAGCGAGTTGGTTGTAGCTACGGTCCGTTAGGTGGCTATGGGTTCTTGTCTTTCTTCCGATGATGTGGAAGTTCTCGAAGGAGATGGTGAGTTTTTTTGTGGATTACTTAGAGTGTTTCACCATTGATGAAGTGTAACCTCCGCGCACGGTTCTCTTATAGATTCCCCTCGTGAAGAAGCCGGCGTTTCGCTGATGTTCTACTTTTTGTTCCTGTTTGGTCAATTAAGTCTTTGAGTGATTTGATATGTTCACTGGGTTTCCTATTTTTTGAGAATTTTTTTTACCAGGAGCTTAATCGTGATCCCGAATTCATTGATAGGTATGTAACAAGATTTTTAAAAACGTCGCAATGATTCGAACGCCTTTGTGTACTTTTTTCCTCTTCCGTGGAGGCTGTTGTTGTGTGTTGGTAGTCTCAATAGTTGACGGCGTAGATGCACTGCTAACTCGTTAGTTTTCAACAGTTTGTATAGATATATCTGTGGTTTGTTTTGCTGGGACGTCTTTCCACCAGCCACCGGATTTTGGCTGGTACCTGCGTGAGGTAGTGACGTAAGGTATTTCTTGTACTGCTTCTTTTGGCCGCGCGTTCTCTTTCCCTAGTAGGTGAAGGCCACAGTCTGGCCGTAGCAGTGGGTTTTTCCTCACGTTCACGTCGAACAGCGAGTTTGTTGTTTAGATACGTCTTCTTATAAACAGTTAGTGTGTCGTATCATCTGATCATTTTTGTATCATTTTTTTAATTCTTGTCATGTGAGTAGTGTTTTTGGTTTTATTCCCTATATGTGTGGTGATGTTCAGCTTTCAGTCCATTTTCCACCATGTATGTACACAATACACAATGATTATCTCTTTGCATGTTTTTTTCAGTATCAACCACCATACGTATGTGCTTCAACTGTGCAGGCAGGTATGCTCACATGCTTGTAGTACAGACACACTCATACGTACGTATGTATGTACATATATACCTTATGTACATGTTATGTATATGTACGTACGTATGAGTGTGTCTGCACTACATTGAGTGGTACAGCGGGAGCTCTAGGGTAAAGCGGGTAATTTGGGACCGCGGGTCAAAAGTAGTGTCAATTACAAGCGGCACACTTTACTTCTAGTCTTTTTAGTCTCCGTGGACTGAAAATTCAACTGTAGCAAGTTAGGCTAGACAGCTTAACCGTTGCAGAAACTCAAGGCCGTCTTCCAAATTACAAGGCATTAGCAAGTTTTAGGTGTGCCAGAAATCCACTCTAACCTTGTGTCCTGTATTACGCATACTAACGTATCGTATATCTGGATATATTGGCGATCATTAAATTTGGCGATTTGTGCAAGATCAGGCTGTCATTTGATATAGGAGGAAATTTAATTTGGCAGTTGTACAGCAAGGACAAAGCATAGTGAATAGGTCTATGTAAATTTGGTGATAGAAATTTGGCGATTTTGATCCTGACCGCCAAACCACCAAAGTAAAAATGTCACCAATATTTCTGAATATACAGTGGTGCAGTGAATTCTTGTTAATCCTTCACAATTTGTTTCAATAAATTTGGGTGGATTAATGAGTCTGGCAGCTTCACCAAATCAATGTGCAGTCTTTTCAATCATTGCATGCACAGAATTGATGGCAGGTAAATAATGACTGATTGATCATACTTCACTGTACGAGCTTGTGTGTATGTACGTACGTATGTGTGTATGCATGTGTATACATACATATGTATATATGTATGTATGTCTGTGTGGACGTACGTATGTGTGTATGCAAGTGTGTACATACATATATATGTGTGTATGTACGTATGTGTGTACGTACGTATGTGTGTTTGTACGTGTGTGTATGTGTGTATGTACGTACGTATGTGTGTATGTATGTATGTACATATGTGTGTATGCATTTGTGTACATACGAATGCTGGAACCATTTCACTGCTCACGATACAGCAATGCAAGGAACACTAGGTACCGTAGTTCACTGTATCCATTGTTCCAAGTGAAAGTGGTCTTCATGAGATTATCACAGCAGCCCCATACGTACTTATCTTTAAAAAAAACATTTTCTGAATCTGCTGTTGTAAGAATACATACAGTGTCATCTCTGTAATCCGACACCGCTATAGTCTGACATTCTCTGTAATTGGACCGTGCATCCTATGAGGTACAGTCACCACATTGACGTATGGTAAGACTGACTGCAATCCAACAAGTTCCTAATACGACGTTTTTTTCAAGCTCCATGATTGCTGTATTAGTATTGAATGGAATAAAATTGAATTTTCAGAGTACTATTTGAGTGAAGAATTGAAATATAGCAGAACATACATACGTATATATGTACATGATCTGAGTGACTTCGTAGCACTCTCTAATCTGACCATATTCTGTGGTGTGTGCCACCACTGTAATAAACTATATTAGGAGTCACTCAATGATCCAGCAATCTCTGTAATCTTCCAGAAACCTCTGTAATCTTTCAGCAACCTCAGTAATCTTCCAGCAACCTCAGTAATCTTCCAGCAACCTCATTAATTTTCCAGCAACCTCAGTAATCTTCCAGCAACCTCAGTAATCTTCCAGCAATCTCAGTAATCTTCCAGCAGCCTCTGTAATCTAATACCTTTTTATCACTCACATACATAGTGTCAGATTATAGAGCTATCGCTATGATAGATGAGGTGTGATAACAGGTGCTGTGTTTAGAGAGGCCCAAGGCTCACTTTGTGTAGACTTGTCAACTTTTCAAACTTCCCTCTAGTCAATGATTCCTTGTGGAGCAGCGACAACACCTTACTACTGTTTTGCAAATTTGATAAGTGTCACGTCCCTTTGTGATGTGCACGAGGCAGATTTTTCTCAAAGTGACAATCATTCATGATGTTGTTCTGTAGCCACGACGCTGCTTGTACACTGTACGTATGTATGTACGTATGGCATATCTGATTTCAACGTCACATGTTGGATGTGTGTACACTCGCAGGAGGGCAGTGAAACTCTCTAGTACAACACTGTGTGGGGAGCTGAAGACAGGAGTTTTGGCATATAAAGGTCGTTGGAGTGTTGAATGGCTCTAAGTCTAATTTATTGTAATGGAACCTCTACAATCCGACACTCTCCAGGAAGCAAATTCATGTCAGATTACAGAGGTTGTTGAATTATGGAGTGACTCTTAACATACTTTAATATGGCGACTGTACCTAACTCATAAGATGGTCTGATCAGAGAGATCGAATGTTGAATTCTAGAGGTGTTGGATTACAGAGGTTCCACTGTACACCATCTGTGTGTACATACGTACCTCAGCATATGGCAAGATTATGGAGAACGCTGGTGAATTAAGATACACAGGACTGCAGGGTTTCCGCTGTATTGGTTATTATGAAACAATGGGATTTTCGTTTGCCCACGACATCTGTTCCCCATGAATGTGTCAGAGTGGCCGAGTGTTGGGTAAACTGTGTACAGGGAGACCCTCTATTCCGGACACCTTGGGACCAGAGAGGACTGTCCTGATTACTGCAGTGTCCTCATTTCAGGATTAGAAGATGTGCTACAGCTTATGGAGGATTATTTGGTTCCAGTGGCATGTGTCCACACAAGAGGGGTGTCTGCAATTCAGGGGTCTGGATTAGAGGGGTGTCTGCAATTCAGGGGTCTGGATTAGAGGGGTGTCTGCAATTCAGGGGTCTGGATTAGAGGGGGGTCTGCAATTCAGGGGTCTGGATTAGAGGGGTGTCTGCAATTCAGGGGTCTGGATTAGAGGGGTGTCTGCAATTCAGGGGTCTGGATTAGAGGGGTGTCTGCAATTCAGGGGTCTGGATTAGAGGGGTGTCTGCAATTCAGGGGTCTGGATTAGAGGGGTGTCTGCAATTCAGGGGTCTGGATTAGAGGGGTGTCTGCAATTCAGGGGTCTGGATTAGAGGGGTGTCTGCAATTCAGGGGTCTGGATTAGAGGGGTGTCTGCAATTCAGGGGTCTGGATTAGAGGGGTGTCTGCAATTCAGGGGTCTGGATTAGAGGGGTGTCTGCAATTCAGGGGTCTGGATTAGAGGGGGGTCTGCAACTCGGGTTTGGATTAGAGGAGTCCCACTGTAAAATGATATAAATTTGTTATGGGGAATTGTGTCTGGTGGTCAGATAAGGAGATTTCCACATAAGCTGCCAATATCTGATACACCAGGTGTGACTGCTTGCATGTCATATGTGGTACGTATCTATGGTGCATAGGCTTTGCTGTTGGTGTAGCTGTGAAAACATTTCCATAAACTCATCAAATGATGGTTTTTAGTTTTAATTTGTTCTCTGTGTGCCCTTTCGTACTGCGTATATTGAGGTATTGAAGATGTATTGGTTTTCTATAGTCTTCCTTGTCTGAGAATTTCTCCTTCCTCTTCAACTTGCCTCTGCAGTTCTTTGCTTTTAATTGTCATCTTGCTGTTGTAAAAACTGTTTTCCAGTTTTGCTCACCCGAATGTCTTGGTTGCAACAGAAATGCTAATGGTTTTGTATAGAGCTGTTGATGCCGATAGCATTACATAAGATTAAATTTCACTTACAGGTATTGTGATATATTTCGTTAAGGGGTATGATTAAAATTCACTTATACATATTGTAGTTAAGTCACACATGCGCACACGCACGCACACGCGCACACACACACACACACACACACACACACACACACACACACACACATACACACACACACACACACACACACACACACACACACACACTGCTTTGAATGAATATACATTGAAACCTCACTAATCCGACACTCAATGAGACTTGAAAGTGTCAGATTAGGAGGTTGTCGGATTATGAAGTGACTCTTAGTATACTTTAATATGGTGACTGTACCTCATAAGATGGTCAGATTAGAGAGAATGTCGGATTAAAGAGGTTTCACTGTACTTATGTACGTATGTACATACTTCGTGGTGTAGTTGGATTTGTGTGGGCATGTGTCTGCTATGTTATCTGTGTATCCAATATGCTAATTAGACAATTTTTAGTGCATTTTGTTCATTGACTGCAATGTTTGTATGTGTGGTATGTATGTACATACGTACGGTGTGTGTGTGTATTATTCATTGGTTTTTCTTTTGATTCCAGTCAATTTCACGCATTTCAAGGTTTTACGTGCCATTGGAAAGGGCTCGTTTGGGAAGGTGAGTCGTGATCTGCAGTAGGTATCTGTGTGGTGTCTGGCAGCTCAGAGCACATACGTATTTCCTTGTAGTCAAAGGGTCTGCTACGTAGGACTGTTAATGTCATTGGTCATTGATTTTGTACCCTGTGGTTTATACCTACGTATGTACCTAGTGTGGAAGAGGTCACCAGGTGCAGTTTAAAGGGCAGTTTG
>CAUJGJ010000277.1:2080900-2100900 GCA_963170055.1 Halisarca cf. caerulea | reverse complement strand
TGTATGTACTGTACCTGCAGTGTGTATGTACCTACAGTGTGTATGTACTGTACCTACAGTGTGTATGTACTGTACCTACAGTGTGTATGTACCTACAGTGTGTATGTACCTACAGTGTGTATGTACTGTACCTACAGTGTGTATGTACCTACAGTGTGTATGTACTGTACCTACAGTGTGTATGTACCTACAGTGTGTATGTACGTACACACACTCAATACACATATACACGTACATGTGTGATTGAGTGTGTGGGCCAGTTGTACATCCCAGTATGTGCACATCACATCACGTACATACATTTGTTGCACACCTGTGCAAACACACATACTGTATGTGGTTACTATAAATGCATTGCCGCACGCATGCACGCACACATGCACGCACGCGCGCACACACACACACACACACACACACACACACACACACACACACACACACACACACACACACACACACACACACACACACACACACACATTTCTTGGTAGATCTCATGTATATTTGTTTCTGTATTCCTCAGAGACCCTTTCAGATTTCCTCCTCAATGCATTCAACCACTGAAATTTACAATGTTATTGTGTCAACGTCACCTCAAATGTCTTCCCGATGGGACGATAATCTACAGAACTTCATTAAACGAGTATGTCCCGTAGTGTATGCATGTGTGTATGTACGTACGTATGTCCCATATGGCTATATACATACATATGCGCTCTTCCGTGTGTAGTTCTCTACATGTGTTTGTGCAGTGTTAGAAATAATGGTCAGCATTCGGTCATTTCCAAGCATTTTGGCATTTTGTCCAACCCAAGAAGGTTTGGGTCAGACATTTAATAGGCTGAGCACTACTTAAATGTTCATTTCACATACACACACACGCGCGAGCACACACACGCGCGCGCGCACACACACACACACACACACAGTAATATTACTAAGTCATTTGTACTGAGAATGTCTACTTATGCTTTCACTATTTGTTGATACACATCTACTGTGGCACATGTGTTCTTCTCCAAAGATATGTCCGAGCAAAGCTGAAATTGTCTGAGCCAAAATGATGATGCTAGGCCACCATTTGTTCCTTATTTCTAACACTGTTTGTGCCATGGTGTTGTTTAAGATATAGTACTTTGTGTTGATAACACACAAATACATAAGCATGTAAGTTCACACATACATGCACGCACACACATACACACACACACACACACACACACACACACACACACACACACACACACACACACACACACACACACACAACACACACACACATGCACACACACACACACACACACACACACACACACACACACACACACACACACACACACACACACACACACACACACACACACACACACACAACACACACACACATACACACAACACACACACACACACACACACACACACACACAACTCACACACACACATACATAGCACTTACAATAATTGTCAAGTCTGTTTTTGTAAACTCCATTGCTCTATGCAGCTTCTTAGGATTGAACATCGAAAGCGAATTTCCAACTTGGAGGCCATGAGGCAGCATCCTTTCTTCACCGGTTTAGACTTTGCAAAAGTCCATAATATGGAAATGTCTCCCTCCTACGTCCCACCAGTGAGTAGGGACTGTTTCTATCTGAGTTTACTGTGTATGTGTGTGCTGTGTGGGGGTATCTGGGTGTGTGGGTGTGTTCTTGGTATTTTGTATTTGGGCGTATGTGTGTATTTGTGGGTTGTGCTGTACTGTTATGTGTTACAGTAGTTACACTACTGTTGTTGTTGTTGTTCAGTGACCCTACTTACAGTGAAATTTTTGTTGTTGTTTACACCAGAAAAACAAGTTGAATTGCGACCCCACACATGAGCTGGAGGAGATCATTCTGGAACCAAATCCTTTACACAAGAAATCTCAAAGACTAAACACACGACAGACCATTACACTAAACACAGTAAGTGTTGCCTGTCTGTTCTGTGTTTGCTCACTATTTGTTAAATGTTCATACTTTGATAGTTTATGTGATTTCATCAGCAACTGTGTTTGTGGATGTGTGCACTGTTTCTGTCAACGTAGAATAGCATGTTAATCATGTCAACGTTTGTAAAAAAAAGTTATCCTGTCCTATCCTGTACTTGGGAAGGGCATAGATTGAATTCACTTACGGTCAGACCTCATTTATCCACACACATCCATTCTAGTCTCGCGTTGTCCAGACCACGTCTCGCCCCCTTATTTTATGCTGGTGTCAAGCGGTCTGGACAACGTGAGACTACATCCATTCTGGATGAATTGCGGACAAAGTGAGGGAACTGGATAAATGAGGGAGCAGTAGTATAGTGTACAGTAGGATTATTGCAGATTTGTTCCAATATAAGCTACTGTGACTGGAAGGTGAGGGAAGTTGATGTCTGAGGTGCAGATAAACGAAGTCTCACTGTAATGATTTTTGAAGGCTAATTGTGTAAAATCACATAATATTGTCACAGGCGCTAATTTATAACTTTTGTGGTCTATAGAAACCATAGTAGGCTGGCTCATTGTCCACTTCATTTGTACTAATGCACCTCCGTACAAGGACCACCTGTCTACAGAGACCACGGTTACTTGGTCCCTTGGGTGGTCGTTGTAGACAGGTTTACTGTATGTGCTGCCATGTTGTCCTGTGTTCTGTGCTTCAGGAGAACAGTTCAGATTCAGAATTGAAGGAGTTGAACAGACTTCAGGCTGGTTTTTTCACCTACAACAGACTGGCTGACGATGAGAAGTGAGGCACAGTGTGTGTGTGTGTGTGTGTGTGTGTGTGTGTGTGTGTGTGTGTGTGTGTGTGCGTGTGTGTGTGTGCAGTAAGCAAATTTCCATCCTCAATTGTTTGATTGTTATTCATTCTAATGAGCCTTAATACCAGATCGGTCCCTTGAAGTGGTATTTCAAACTGATTCTTTACTGTTTCTGGACATTCCTGCTTTCTTCTTAGTGATGTTGATTGCAGGGTTCTACTCTCCCTACTATAGTATATTACAGTGTAGCCTCTCTAAACCGAACACCCTTGGGACCAAAGAAATGGTTCAGTTTAGAGAGGTTTCCGGATTAGAGAGGTTCTGTATGTACAGCAAATATAGAGAGCAGGACTTGAAAACACGTCCAGTTTAGAGAGGTTTTCAGAATACAGAGGGTTTGGTTTAGAGAGGTTTCACTGTATATGTATGTTGCATACTGTTCATACTGTACCACGCTGCTTTGTGTATGTCCGTCTTCTTCCATACAGGATAGCCGAAGAGAGAGAAATCCATCGTAAAATCAGTAGCGGTACGATCCCAGAACCCGAGCCACTCAGCCCACACGAAGGACCCACACTTCCAACCATTGAAGACAGTGGGGAAGAGGAGGAGGTTAAAGGTCACAAAGACCTTTCCAGGTCAGAATTGGAGAAGACGGAAGACCACTTGAAGAAATCTCCTACGCCAAAAAAAGAAGAACAGCCATCGGAAGAAAGCCCTGTAGAGGTGGAGAGAACTGCAGTTGTAACACAAGAACAGCAGAATTCTGATGATCAGAGAATTGTAGAAGAGGTTGTACCCTCAGCAGTTGGTTTGGAGACTGCCCATGGTAAAGAGACCCCAAGTGAAGTAAAGCAGAGTCCAGTGACTGTCAACTGTGCTGCTACAAATCCTCTCGCAGTTGCAGTTTCTTCTGATCATGTTGACAATGTTCCAGGAGAAAAAGAAGGCATCGGTAACCCCCTAGAAGTAGCGACGGTGAATTCGACAGAAAACGACAGCGAAGCACAGCAAGATTGTGACAAAGCTGTGAAACACTCCGTATCTGACAATACAAGTGACCAAATACTCACACCACCCGATGAGGATAATGCTCCTTTGCTGTTGGAAACAGCAGAACATTTCGAACAAGAAATTTAGTGTCATTCGTATGTATGTGTTTGTGTTACAGTAGTTGCAATACTTAAAAATATGATGAATTGCATGTACACGTGTTTAACTGCATGTATTGTGTACACGGATTCTGTGTTTTATATATTACAAAATATCATATGAACTTGCATGTAATGTATGTAGCTAAGTGTAATTGTATTATATGTATGTGTATGCGTATGTACAGATCTAGATAAAAATAATTAATTTGATGATTGCGTAATATTTACAATAATTATGCAGATATGTATACATCACAATGTGCGCTATATTCAGATCCCGTATGCACAGTGGAATTAGATATCAATCAGATCGAGGGTGTCTTAGATGAGGATCAATTGAGTATGTAGAGAACTTATAAATAAAAAAATAAAAAGATAGTCTTGCATGTCAGACCTTCCCACCTGCTGGCATGCGAGACTATTATCAATAGGACAGTCTAGATCTGTAGCACCAGCATGGTGAAGATGTTCACGTCTATGACCCTAACATGAGTGCTTCTACATTAGTCTCCCGTAGCCAGACCCAAACCTCTTCGATTTAAAAAATTCAAGGAGCCAAGTTGAGGGTCTGGCTATGCGAGACTACTTCTACATTGTTATGTACATACAGTAGAACTTGGATAGTAAGTACCTTCAAGGGAAGGCCAATAGGTAATAACTACTAGAGGTATATACATACTTACTATCCAAGGGTATGGGTTTCAATGGTATTGCGTGAGGTAGGGACCGCGCAATGAGTACTTACTAACCCATGATACTTACTAACAGAGTTTGACTGTATGTCTATGCATGGAGTATGATATCTGCATGACAAACATCAACCACTATAGGCGGGCACTGCATGCTCGAGGTACGTTGCTCTACAGTGGTAATCCCTCAACTTTCATCATTTTGTTCTATTTTGAAGGGGGGCCAGTTTAGGCAGTGCAGAAACATATCTTGGTACTCGTGTTATTGGTCATTTTGAGCAATGCAAAACCAATACAGCAGGGGAGGGGGGGGGGGGTGGGGGGCAAAATACCACATGGCAATACATAATGCTAAAGTGAAATTTAATTTTTAAAGAAATGATTCATTATACATTAAAGGCGAACAAAAGATTCGAAACAGCAATACACATGTTTTATGTATATAGACAATAGAGAATGTTTCTACAGTAGTGGCCATGGCAAAGATTCGGGGATGGAGGCATTCACTCAGTGACCTTCCAGTGTGTGCGTTGAAGAACTCCTTGGAACGCAGCTACTTCGGGCAGTTGTTGTTCGTGCCTCTATTCCTCTCTGCAATGGAAATGAATGAATGGGTGCAGTGTGTACGGCGGCCACCATAGTAGGTGATGCACATTCACTCATGCATCTACACACGTACACACACAATGTGTGTGCTATATACGTACATTGTATGTACCCTGGTTGCAAGCTATCCACACATTCAAGGACAGTTTGTATGAGAAGTACAAGAGTGAACTAATGTTAGCGGAAATGGCGCCAGACTGTATGTGAGCAAGTGAACAGTCTGGTATTAATACCGCTGGAATCCATCCAATCAAAGATAGAACACACACACACATATACACACACACACTCACACACACACACACACACACACACACACACACACACACACACACACACACACACACACACACACACCTTTGCAAATGTATAACAATAACATATGTACATAGTTGTATGTCTAAGAATTGCTAAAAATGGGTTTACACTCATACGTATGTACACACATTTACGTACATATGTACAGACATACCTACATACATATGTAAAAACACAAGTATAATATTATCCATATACAAGCAGAGTACGTATGTACGTACATACCACACACATACGTATATGCTTACACATGTATACTTGCCAACTCATTACCTTCACACTGACCTGAAATTCAGAGTACGTCGAACACGTGGAGGCCAAGGAGATATCACGCTGACCGCATACAACAGTGTCGTTAGAAGATACCGGAAGAGATGCACCAGGATTGTGATCACCAAGTATCTTACGCGGAGTTGGATTCTTACCCAACTTCTTTGGTGTCTAAGAAAGGGTTGAACAAACAACACTGATCAGCCAAATCTCTGGGATGAAGCTATCCCCAACACTGCACTGTGCATTGCTATGTTCTTCCATCCTATATATGTATGTACATACATACACATATACAGTAGAACCGATAAGTACTGTACAGTCTTAAAGTAACCGAAAATCCAACAGATGCACACACAAAATGTATGAATTAGAATACATGTTGCACATGCACACCTTGCTGCCAGTGGGTGGTTTGGCCTTTGTTGCACCTGTAGGTCTTACACCTGTCCCAGTCTTGCTCTTGGAGGATTTGATTAATGGGGATGGTCCAACCTACGGACATTGTACATACAGTACGTACTTACAATTTAAGCATCACACACATGTATACACACACACACACACACACACACACACACACACACACACACACACACACGGTATGTACGTACGTATATACATACAAACTCCTTACCTTTCTCACTTTAGCTGGAGCATTAGCTGGAGTTGTGGTTGGAACTTTCCTCTTGGACGGTGATCCGGGTACACTACCGTACGTCATTTCCAGAGCCGTGGTCTCCACTTTGGCCTTGTGCTGTGGATACACAAATAACACAGGTATGTATTGACCAACATACATGTATGTACATATGTACGTACATACATATGTACATGTACGTATGTAGGTACATACGCACATACATACCAATAGCCAAACCATAAGCTACAAAACATTATGAACATGCACAAATGTACTTATACACACTTCGATGTATGTATGCACGTATGTCTAACCCTCATGGCTTTCTGCTGATCCTTTTCCTCTCTGAAGTGCACCCACTGTGCATCCATGGTATCAATGTAGCGAGCATCGTGGACCTCAAATACACGGTCGTGGTCCTCTTCCCATTCCTGCAGCATTTTACGCAAATCAGACTCCACCTGTACAAAAGTGCAAAGAAGAGGTGGCCTTGTGAGAGAACGAATGTGCGCATACATATACATACATACGTAGGTGTAGTGCACACATACACTCCCTCCACACACAGGGCAAGACCTGCACACTTTACTAACCTTGGGTAAGTCTTTCTCTACTTTCTTTCTCATCTTTTCCTCCTTCAGTAGTTGCCCTCCTCTGTTTTGGTAGAACCTATTGGGATCATTTGCCCTTGCCTCGGCCTCAAGCATCTTCTTCCACAAGTCTTCCCTCTTGGTGATCAGCTTGAGCAGGTCAATGTGGTCTCTGTAGAACCCCTTCATCCTGTCCAGCTCACTCTCATGCTCACCCAAAGTATTCTCGTCGTACACGTCTACATTGAGTGAAGTTGGCATTATAAGTACAATCTTTTTGTATGTACTTTGAAGAACCAATTGACACACAGACACAATACTTGTATGAAGTATGAAGTATCCATGTTTAAACACATTTGTACAATATTGTACACATGACCACAATAAGAAATACATGAGTACCCATGCTTAAACACATACAGCATGGTATACATGGATACAATACTTGTATGAAAGCAAATCGTCCCACTACAGTAGTGCAGTGAGACCTCACTTATCCGCACCTCAGATATCCAGTTCCCTCACCTTACGCAGTAGTTTTTATTGTCACAAAACTGCAATAATCCTACTGTACACTATACTACTGCTCCCTCACTTTTTCCGCAATTTCTTCCAGAACAGATGTGTGTGGATAAGTGAGGTTTGACTGTACTATGTAAGGTTGTATAGGTATCTGCAGTATGTAGTCAATATTGACTGTCTACCTGTGAAAAATGGTGCAAATTGCTGTCTTTGCTGTGGCCCGAAATAGCACATATCCCACACTTCTGCCAGCTCATGTCTCGTTGCTTCAATGAACCTCTTCATGTGGAGTTTCTTTAGTTCTTCCATACGATCCAATTCATTTTGAAACTGTAAGAAGATAGATATGAGAAACACACATACTGTATGTACGTATATATAGTGACAAACAGTTACATGATATGCCACAATTTTTGTCAAGATGAATAATAACACTACTAATTACAGCAGATTGATACAAACGTTTTCATTTGGGATTATGTATGTGCACACGCAAACATGTAATATATGCCCATGTACATAAGACACATACATATGTTCATACACACCTTTTCAGCTATTTCTGGTTTGGGACCGGTACAGGATTCCATGAAGGCTTCCTGTACCTTGGGTTCCACTTCCAACCTGTTCCACAAGGAAACTATACTGGATCTGAGACCAGAAATGTATTCACTGAGTTCCCTATCCATCTCTTCAAGCTACAAAAAGAGTGGTGTACTATACGTAGAAGAAAGTAAACAAAAATGCAGTTTTTTTTCAGTTGTAATTACATCATACTTAATTCTAAAAAGAATTTATATGCAAATAACAACTACCGTACTGTCTGAAATTTCATGAGACTTTTCTTTTTGCGAATTTCTCGAATGGGTTCGGATTTATGAAATTTTACTCATGAAGTTTGGCTTGGCCTGGCTCCCTGGACTAATAACTTACGTACACGCATTCACAAAAATATAAACACGAACAGTTGGCTTCCAAGTGATTCGTGAAATTTACATCTCGCAAACATTTTGGACAGTACAGTATCAAATACAAATCTGCTATGAGCCCCTTCTACGTTAAATGTGTTGATTATGTTTGTTGGTAGGAGGTTGATGATGATCTAGTCATCACCGTTCTCACATTCAACAAATAGACTTCACAAAAAACTAGTATGATAAAATATACGTACGTACATACATACGTAAATACCTGGGCTTTAATTTTGGATAACTTCTCCATGTTTTCTTCTGATAAAACAAACTCCATGTGATCCGCAGCCTTCATGATGACCAACTCAAAAGCAGACTCTGGTTTATGGTCCAGTGTACTCCATAGTCTAAGAATGTCTTCACGGGCCACAAAGAAGTCAGTCTGTCTAGATTCCTAGTGGCACACGCATATAAACACAACAGAACTCACACTACATAATCTCTGAATACTATACGTTTGTTACCACTAGTTCACAATTCATCTGCAAGTTTATCAATTAATTACTCCTATGATTAGCCTGTGAAATCTGCATACATGTATGCACCATTCGAAATCGAATTGTCATAACATTGGGATTATTTAGGATGAGCAAGCTACCCTAGGAGGGACCTTTTGTCTAGGGATAGGGGGCATACCCATGCTGGTTTCCCTCCATCCCAAATAAAACCTTGCATTTGTGCTCATGCACGCTTGCCCCCTTCTCTATATACCTTGAGCTGGTCCATAGCTTCCACACTTTGACGGTAATCCTGCATCTCCTCTGCTGACGGAATCACTCGTGCCTGTTGCAGGGGGAGGAGCTTGGACTGTCGTCCAAGGGCCTTGCACAGGCTGCTCTCTATCTCGACAAGCCTGTTAAACCTCTTCTGCCTCTCTGCACGCTTCTTCTTCATTGACTCTGCTTGGTGTTTAAGGTGATCTTGAGCCTCAAGGAGGCTACTACCCTCTGCCGGCTGAGTAGAGGCAGGAAAACCATAATTTAGACTTGATTTGTGTCTGTAAGTACATTGTTTACCAAGACATGGGTGCCACGCATATTCAAGATAAATGGGGTATTTCAAACTGGAGCCAGTCTACGAACAGAGCACTGAGTCAGGCTGTTGTTAGAGTATCTGTGGTAACAGGAACCATCACTATAGTCCATGTAGACGTTGTAAACGATTTAGCACCATTTTACTGGGAATTCTGATTAGTTTCTGAGCACTCATTTGGTTTACCGCTTTAACTGATACGAAAATTCATATCCTAACCTGTGAAAATTCTTCTTTCAACTGCTGGGACATCTTGTTCAGATCTTCTCGATACACCTTGATCTCGTTCTCCAACTGAATCTTGACATTTTGCTCCTCTTCGAGCATCTCTCCAAGCAAATTTATGATGTGATCTTTTATTTGCCTTCTTCTTGATCCTCGATTATTCTCTTTGATTCCAATTTCATGCCACAGTTCGGCGAACTGCCTCATTTGATGAGAGGCGGCATTTGGAATTTCCTCCAGTTCCTTTAGAAGAGCCTGTACTTCTTCTTCAATCGTTTCATTCCGTTTCATTTCACTGTAGGATTAAGCATACATGTAAAGAATAAGGTCGTAGATTCACTTGGTCGTGTTATAACTGGCCTCATGGTGTCTGTCTTCGTGAATTCATCGATACTGTATAATACGTGTCTATGGTGAATTCGAATGTCCCGCTTGTACACGCAAAGTTGCTTAGCAACCGCAAATTGCAAGGCGGGTCGGACACGGTAGGGACGGTCTAGCGTGCCAGTAAAAGTCGGATATGGCTGCCGAAATCGCGGGAAAAGCACTACAGAAGAATTGGAAAGTCTTGCACGATCAACTGAATCTCGATGGGCTTGTTCCCTCTTTGTTCCAAGATGAATTAATAGATTTTAATTTGAAAAAGGATCTTGAAGAATTTAGTAATCGTCAGCGCAGAACCGATAAATTCCTGAATCACTTGTTGGAGAACATTACAGAGGAGAATTTTAAAACTTTTGTAAACCTTTTACGAGATGACAACAACAGAAAGCATCAAGAATTGGGCTGTCGGCTTAAAGAAACGTTTGAGAAAATGATTCAAAATGGTAGGGTGAAAGTAAAGCGGGTATTATTATGTAATATACTACTACTATTGCGTAATATGATCCTCGCTGCAGAGAAGCGTAGTTGGAGTAGCTATATATGGTACAAGTGAAGGTATGCTGTATGGAGGTCTAGTAGATGTAGTAGACCCTGTAGACGTAGTATATGTAGTAGATCCTGTGGATCCTGTAGACCCTGTTGATCCTGTAGATGTAGTAGATCTTGTAGATGTAGTAGATCCTGTAGATCATGTATATGTAGTAGATCCTGTAGATCATGTAGATGTAGTAAATCCCGTAGATGTAGTAATGTTGGTTTGTTCTTGATCTATATGATACTCAATTGGGTTGAAATTATTAAGGTAAGGTACCCAAATTTCGTAAAGCCCCTTAATTCGTGCATAGCCGTCAAAAAGCATTTCAACTTGAATTGAATGGGTCAGATTACTTTCTTTACAATGCGCAGCCAAAGGTATTTGTGAATTCGACATTGCCTAAGTATTCTAACCCACTCAATTCAAGTTGAAATACTTTTTTGACAGCTGTGCACGAATTAAGGGGCTTTACGAAATTTGGGTCCTTTACCTTATATCGTAAAAGATGTTAAATGATGTGTACAGTGTGCATGGTTAATTATTTAGAGACTATTATTACAAAATAGTCTCTAAATAATTAACCATGCACACTGTACACATCACTTATCATCTTTTACAGTACAGTGGAACCTCTATTATCCGGTCGTCTGAGTTCCGGGCACCTCCGTCTACCAGGCAGCCTTTTCGCAAAAAAAGCCATTTTATTAGGTGATAATGACAATTATTATTTTGCCTGTGGTGCGAAAATGGCTGGAAGAAAGTGTAGTGTTGTAACTTTTGATCGCAAGCTAAAGATTATCGAAGATTTAAGAGGAGGGAAGTCTCAGCGTTTTGTGGCTGATCTTTATAAGATGCCAAAGTCAATGGTTGGCGATATATGGAAAGATCGTGACAAGATTGAGCATTTCGTATCAACTAGTGCGTGTCCGTCTTTCGCGAAGAAGAGGTGCATCATCAGGGATGCAAAATTTGACGAATTGGACAAGGCCTGTTACACATGGTTCCTGCAACAGCGTTCTAAGAACGTACCAGTCTCCGGACCTCTGCTGAAGGAGAAAGCTTTGCAACTCTTCCCTTCTATTTACCCTAAATGAAGTGCTGAGTCGTTCTTTGCTAGTTCTGGGTGGCTTCACAAGTTTGTTTCTTGCCATGGAATACGAGGTACTTCTCTTCAGGGTGAATCCTTATCGGCAGACACTTCTGCAGTTGGTCCTTTTCAGAGTGAGCTCCTTCAGACGATGGAATCTGATGGCTATTCCTTAGATCAAGTTTTCAACGCTGATGAAACTGGTCTCTGGTGGAAATTGATGCCATCTAAATCCCTTGTAGAAGCTGGAGAGACACAGGCCAAAAATTTCAAGCAAGCCAAAGATAGGGTCACCCTTTTAGGATGCAGCAATGCATCAGGAACATGTAAGCTCCCCCTGGCCTTCATTCATAAAAGTGCAAAACCACGATGCTTTAAGCACATGGACATGGGTTCGCTTCCTGTGCACTATCTTTCACAGTCTAAAGCTTGGATGGATGCCAAATTGTTTGAGGGCTGGTTCCATGAGCAGTTTGTGCCTTATGTGAAGAAGTTTTGTAGGGATAAAGGAATTGAGTACAAAGTATTATTGCTAGTCGACAATGCACCGGCTCATCCTTCATCTGAGAAACTGACCTCCCGTGATGGCAAGGTTACAACCATGTTCTTGCCTCCTAACACTACATCCATTCTGCAACCAATGGATCAAGGGATTTTGGAAGCTTTCAAACGTCGTTACAAGAAATATCTTTTGCGACACATTATTTTGGAAAATGATACTTCTTCGAAGACTGTTCCAGAAATACTGAAAGCAATTACAATCAAAGAATCTGATGCTGTTTATTGGAGTTCTCAGGCCTGGGAGGAAATCACTCCCTTGAGTTTGAAGCGAGCATGGAACAAGCTGATCCCTTCCAATCCTGAGCACACTGTAAGCAGTGAAGTAGAGCCTTCCAGTGAAGCAGACATTGATGAAGGTCCTTCCAATGCTGTGTTTGAGGATCTGTTCCGTGAGCTTGGCTGTTCCGGAGACAGTGAGAGCTGGCAAAACCCAGAAGGCTGGCTTGCTGAAGATTCTGAAGATCCTGGATATCAGTTATTAACTGACACGGAGATAGTTGCTGAGGTGACAGGAGAAAAAGAAGATTCCGATTCTGGGACAGATGATGAAATGGTACCCCAAGAGTTGGTCTCACATGCACAAGCGTTCAATGCATTTGAGACTTCTCTGAGATGGCTGGAAGCTCAACCCAATATTGACCCATTTCACCTTTTACTTGTAAGGAAGTGGAGGGATTGTGCTGCTCAGAAAGAGCCCAAACTAAAAAACAAACTACACTTCTTTCTTATTTTACTACTTTGGCATGACACAAGAAACTCTATACATGCATGCTTTATTGTATTACTTACATTATTATATTGTCAGAGGTATATTATATTATATATCTACGTGTATGTTTTGTTCAGATTTGAAGCAATGATGATCGAATTCTGAGATACGGGCAATTTCTGAGTTACAGGCACCCCTCGGTCCCACACTGCCCGGATAATAGAGGTTCCACTGTATAATAATTTCAACCCAATTGAGTATCATATAGATCAAGAACAAACCAACATTACTACATCTACGGGATTTACTACATCTACTACACCTACAGGATCTAGAGGATCTACATGATCTACAGGATCTACATGATCTACAGGGTCTACAGGATCTACAGGATCTACAGGATCTACATGATCTACAGGATCTACTGCATTTACTACGTCTACAGGGTCTACTACATCCACTATATAGACCTCCATACAGCATACCTTCGCTTGTACCATATATAGCTACTCCAACTACGCTTTTCTGCAGCGAGGATCCTATTACGCAATAGTAGTAGTATATTACATATATGTGCCATCACCCGCGGGGTAATCATGCAGTTTGGCGCAATGGGGTGATTCAAGACAGGGACTCTACTTCTGCTATGGTTAAGCTGCCCAGCCATACTTGCTACTACTGAACTCCCAATTCATGGCGACAACACTGACAAGAGCTAATGTGTGTACCTTGTCATTGACACTGCTTTTGACCCACCATCCCGAATTACCCCGTTTTCCCTACATCATACAATAGATCCTACACCTACATCATCCTGTTATGTTGATAAGCCAAGTGGTAGCAATTACCCTGTTGGATATGTAAGGTAAAGTGGGGTAATTTGGAACAGCGGGTAATTCGGAACAGTCAGGCCAAAAGCAGTGTCAGCCACAAGTAACATCCATTATTTCTCGTCTGTATTGTCTCCCATGAAGGGGGAGCTTGGCAGTAGCAAGGATGGTTGGGTAACTTAACCACAACAAAAGTTACAGGCCCTGTTCCAAATTTCCACTGTGTTCCAAATTACCCTCCTTTACCTTAACCATGCAGGCAAACTCTGAGACTTCATGTCTCCTTTAAAACCCTGCATGTGTTCTAGGCTACGCGATTATTATTCTCAGAATACAGTAAAATCTCAATAATTAGAACCATGATAATTAGAATATCTGGCTTAATTCAAACATTGATGAATGTATGGTTCCTAAATTAATAAATGTAGGGAGTACATATGTGCATGGCTGGTTAATTAGAACTTATGGATAATTAGAACTTTTTTACTGGAAAATCAACTTGAAGGTTATAATTAAAGAGATTTCACTGTACAATGTCTCCCTCTATATAGGAGGTAGCGGTGAGAGTGGCAAAGACCCTAAAGATGACGCAGAGGTTTGATAGCTTGTAGTTTTGTGGATGCAATACCATCTAAGGCGAACTCCGTATAGTATCTGCATGTAGTAATATATAGGGGTAATACTGTATTGTGTGATTTTTTTTGCAAACTTTTTGTAGATGTGCGAGGATCACCCTTCCACAATATCAGTAATACAAAGGTAGGACTGAATGACTATAAAACATGCTTTGCATGTACACTGTGCTTATATGTGTTTCTGCGCATGTGGACTATTTTTATGTAATAGTGTGCCCTCGGTCAATTAATTGGCACTGTATGCTGCTGTAGCACACCAAGGCAGGATACAACTATTATGTGTCATGGTGAAGCAAAACACTGCAAAATGTATTGACAACTACTAATTAATGAGGCATGAATGGGTTTTGGCTGGCAGGAGATTGACAAGACCCTTGACCTGGGCTACATCAGAGTAGCAGGGCTACATCGTGAATGTAAGCCCGTGGTACTCTTTGATCCACCCAACTTTCGCCCCCGCACCATGACACATATGTCAATGTAGAACCTGCAGAAGCAATCTCTGGAACCATCATGCACATTGACAGTACATTTATTTTTTTTTTGCTGCCATTGCAGGACTAGTCATCGGTATAGTTTTCGAAAACGAAGCTCAGGTAGATTCTCCAAGGCTTTTGTTGATGAGCAAAGTGAAAGCAGTAGTAGTGAGAATGACGAAGAATCTGAGGATGATTTTATAGTCCCAGACTCCCTTACAAGCACTGACTATGATTACAGAAATAGCCAGGAATCCGATGAGGAACTGTTACAAGAGGAGGGTGACGATGATAGTCTTAACAGCGAATCAGTTGAGGAAACACCTGAAGTGGACTATACCATGGATTCAGAAATTGACAAGGAAAACAATGGCCAGGGATCTCCAAAGACTAGGAGGTTATTTCTGTCAATTACAACCGATGATATGCACTTTTACAGTACTGCATAATATTCAGAATCTGGAATTATCAAATGTGTGAACGAAGCATATATTTTTAAATTAACCTTTTTTGTCTTTTATAGTGTTGTTGAAAATGAGTACCCTCGAAGAAAAAGACGATCATCAAGCTCGGCAACTGAAAGGTCCATAGCTGCAGCTTTCCATTGCAGCAATATTAATCATTCTAAAGTATCTATAATATATATTATATATATATATATATATATATATATATATATATATATATATATATATATATATATATATATATATTAGATTCTAGCTCTTTTCATTTTATTCTTTGATTTCCATACAGGCAGCCTCTCCAAGAATTGAATAGCACCCGCCCAAAACGTAGAGCAATAAGTAGTGACTGTCACAGTAATTCATGGATAGGTGATGTTGAACCTCGTCCATTTCCATATATTCCCCAGCTTGGCGATAAAGTACTGTCCATGTCAGATTAGTACATGCATTGTACATTAATTCTTTTATTTTGTGAATATGTATGTACTATAGGTTCGCTTTATTGTTAATGCATATGAAGAGTACACGAAGAAGCTGCAAGATGAATATGATCATACCCTGTCAGAGTCGTACCAGCGATGGGTATGGTGCTTATAATTGCTTGTATATTGGACTGATTGTTGGTTTGAAATGACTGCAATGTATGTATTTATGTAGAAGGGAAGGGAGATACTCTGCCAACTTGTAGATGTCCAATGCAAGAATGTTAAAATGCAAGGAACCACAATGACCTTTTACCTTTTGGATTTTAGTGAGTGTCCTCTACTGCATGAACCTTCAGTTCTCTATTGCCTTATCTAAATCTAATACAATAATTGTTGTATTATAGTATGCAAAGAACCCATCGGTGAGGTATACAGAGAACATACTGTTAGGATCAGGTTTGAATGCATATGCACTATGTGTGGTTCAGTAGCCTGTCATGTATTTTCCAAATAATGCTTTAGATACTGTAATTTGAGTGGTGCTGCAGACTTCCTAGTGTTAGCAGAGCACTATGATTCTGCTGTAAGGAAAACATGGGAGCCTTCCAATTCCTTTCTGACGTACCTGGACAATGAATGGATTGATGGCGAGGTGGTTCGTCCTTACCCAATGAAGCATGGTCAACATTACAAGGTACTGGTTGAAGGCAAATCTGAACATCTGGCACCGTGGGAGATGTTCCGTCAGAAGACATGGCCACTGGCAAAGTATGATCTCAACCTTGAGAGCCTACTTCAAGCCATTAACCTTATATGGGATCGAAATGAGGTGTCCAAATTTCAAAATGACGTGGATCACCCAGAATATCCAGACCGTATTGCAATCCCAATGTGCCTTTCTAGGATACGTAGCAGGATTATAAATAAATATTATCGGTGAGTTGCATGGTGTACTGTTTATATATATATGTATATATACAATATATATACTGTAATATATAATATGGATTTGAACAAAAGTCTTATAATAGAGAATTTATACAATAGTAATGGAGATTCTGAAGTATGAATTTATACAGGAATGAGTTATAGGAATTGTATTTGAAACTATGGCCTAATATGGCAATTGTTTTAAAACAATCGTCCACTTACAATAAACATGTTTAATGAATGTTCAGCTGTGCACTTATCCTTGGATGCTTTGCAAGTGATTCGAGCATGTTGGGCAGTAACCCCCACAAGTGTTTAACTCGAATTACTTGACAATCACAGGCCAAAATTTGACCAGCCAAAATATCAGACTATAGAACTTATTGTTCAGCCATCTTATGCCTAAGCACAGCATTTGGCTGATGGCGGACCATTATAATTTGGTCTGAATGCTATAGGTTGATTGCATATTCATTACTGCAGTAACTGTCATTGTCTTTATGTAGAAGTCTGCTGTCTGTGCTCTTTGATATACGGCTGATCTACCTCAATGCATTTGAATTTAATGACGATGGCAAGCCAAAAGGACAGAGAATAATACAAAATGCCCACAAAGTTGTGCACAGTTTGTACCATGTGGCTCAGAGTACCACTGACAAGTAAGCATCCATGAAATACTCTAAAAGTTGAAGAACTCCAGGCTCATGCATGACTTAATTCTTTTCATAATTTTCTGATGTATTGACTACAATTTCATCCAGAATCTGCATGCAAGTGTGTGCAGATATGTGTCACTGAGGTCTGATTTGTATCCCATGTATGGATGTTTTGCATACACATCTGTTACTTGATGATATGCTTGCCAATGTCTTTGCAGTACTGAATATGAGGAAGCAAGTGGGTCTGCTGTAGAATTACTGCACAAAGTTGATGAGGTTCTCAGTAAAGAGTCTTTTGAAGAGCGATACCCACTCCGAGTGCAGCCACCTCGGGTACCAGTGACAGTATGTGACACAAGCAGTAGTGCATGTGCTCTCTTAACATGTGTGAACACATGTGCATGATGTGTGTACATATGGCAATGTACATAGCTTGCGTATATACTAGCTCCAGTATGTTATCAGTGAGCAATTTCAATGAGTTTTGCGGGGTGTATATTTCACGGATTTTGGCTTTTAGGGATTTGTGTTTTTATATTTGTGGACGGCCATGTTTTGCCATTGCACTTTCACAGGTGTAAAATTTCACAGAATGATGGTTTCCAACCTGCAAATATCGTGGAATCCGATATAAAACCACACAAAAAATTATAGCATACGTATATGGTATTAATGAAGAATTCCACACATTTTGTATTCAATTTGCCTCCAATTTCCTTGAAAATTGACAGCTGGAAGGTGTTTGTTTTATCTGTTACATGTTGTGTTATGTTTCTTGGACATGTTTACATGTTGGCAATGATTTATTTTTGATGTTAGCTTCTTTGTCCTAAAATGTCTTCAGAAAACCAGAAGAAGAGTCCGAACAAGATTTGAAGAATCAGATGATGAATATTAGCAAGAATTTTATCAGTTTTATTTTCGTCATGCATGTATTTGTATACCAAGTAGAACCACAGCTAATTTTGTTGTGCACTTCTTCAGTTCACAAACTACTTTTGTGTAGTTTTGCTTTATAATTGTTCATAGTATTGCATAATATGTTTGACTGTGTGTAATGTTGCAATTATAGCACTAGTTTGAAACTCATGCATGCATAGTATGCATATGCACTGCATGCAGGTGGCTAGCTAGACTATATAGCTCTGGTCGTGCTTGCATGACTGTCTAGCCTCCATGGCGTAGCATGCTGACTCAATGCTGTTTGGCCATTATTTGGGACTCATGTAGTTTGAAGATGGCCTAGTGGAATATTGAGTGCACATAATTAAGACTATATGGCAACACCAGACCATAAACTGCGTATAGGTCTACAGAATTATAACACGGGTACCGGCATGAAAGCCTGCATAGTGTCAGCTCATGCATGTATTTCATATATGCATGATACACAGTGCATACAAGCTGTGTAATATAGCTAGTTGCATGCATGATTGCATGCTTAGTACACCATGACCCTTAATAAGCCTCGATGTGGTTATGTGTACTGTCTCACTACAGTATATATTGACGTATAGCCTGTTTCCATCCAAAATATAACATACACTGCAATTCAATAAAATTGTACATGCATGCAATTGTATACCTCCACACACGCACCCAATAAGTGTACAATCATGCACATTGTCAGTGACATTGGTGGTAGAATTTCCTCCTGTGTTCACACACAGGTGGACTGTATCCCCTTGCCCCTGAACTCCCCAAGCTCCCGCAAAGGAGCGATGGTGGAGTCATATCTGTTGAAAGGGTTTCTACTCGACTTGGCATTGCTACCAGCGTTGTCCTCCTCGCTCTCCTCCTGGTAAGTGGCCCCCATCAAGTCCTTCTTGCGCGGTGTCTTCATCTCCCACTGAAGAAGTGTTCCCTGTAAATACAGTCATAAGAGATGCTGAATCAACAGTGCAGTCTCCGATAGTGGAGTCTCCCAAATAAGGACACAGTATAATAAACCTCTCTACAAAGGACACGACTTACAGTCCCAGTATAATTCCTATAATACATTTTGAACCTCCCAAAGAGGAAAACCTCTCTACAAAGAACAAATCAGCTGAATTCATGTTGTTCTCAAAGTGTCCTCTATTCAGAGATTCCACAAAACGTTGTAAAACTTATACAATTGAATCTTGTCATGACAAACTTAGGGATCCACAAAATTAGTTCTCATTATCAGAATTTCTTCTTATCAGGATATAGTAATACATGTACAGTACTACAGCAAACCAAACAGGGCTTGGAAACTAGATTGTCTAAAGTAGTAAATTACAAGCAGCAATACAATTATGGCAGAATTATTCAAATCAGGATGATTGGAGACATAGGCCTTAGTCAGCTGTACACATGCAAATCTGATTTCTCTACACCTGACAAATGTACTGTATGTAGACTAGGCCAAAACGCCCTCATTTGAACACTTCTGCTGGGTATGTTCAATGCTCATATTTTCCATACAAGTGTTGTCGCATCTAGCAACAGATTATGTTGATCCAAATAATCCC
>CAUJGJ010000277.1:2050900-2078400 GCA_963170055.1 Halisarca cf. caerulea | reverse complement strand
ACCTGTACCACTGACCCACACACCAGTACCACTCACCCACATACCTGTACAAATGCACGTACACACCTTTCCACCAGCATGCCTGAGAGCATGTACATCCACAAGACTTGGGTTGTGAGTGGTTGAGAGGATATCGACTGCTCTCTCCGCTTCCTCTGAGAACTTTGGAAGAACTGCATCGAAAGGGCACAGACAACCATGGTATTGGGTTTCTTTCAGCTAAGAAGATCATGGGATGGGGGGGGGGGGTGAAGTGTAGTTGTGAACTATAAGTGGCCTATAGGCGGCCATATTGTGAATGAAATATTAACAAAATACATAAATGTTCAAGTGAGGGGAAATTTTTGTACATAAGTCAAATGCCACCCCCTCCCCCCACTCCCCAGGATCCCCTAAAGAAATTCTAGCCATTTCTTTGTGTACAACAGATATGATGTTACCTTTTTCTCTCAATCGGACAAAAGCACCAAAGATTTTTGCCTTGTCACTCCCTGTGTAACGAGTAGGGACTTCCTCCATGTCTGCTCGTACCACTCTCATCAGACGTGCACATCGTCCTCTCACCAAACCAGTGGTGTGTTTGATGTCAGCCATTTTATCCTCAGAAGTTGATTTGATACAATTCTGAATATCTTCTTTGATATGAGCATCTGATCGTGCAAGACAAAAGAATGACCAATAAAATTAAATAAGTATTGCAACAATTAAATTGCATGTGCTCAGTCACATATGTATGTGTATGCACATGCCTCTGTTACACTCATGGATGGACACACACATACATATATTGTACATGCATACATGTGCACACGCAGACTGTTACACAAGGAACATATCCAATGCCACATACACACCCACACCCACACACCCACACCCACACCCACACCCACACACACCCACACGTACACAACACACACACACACATACACATACACACACATATACACCCACACACACCCACACCCACACACCCACACACAACAAACAAACAAACACACACACACACACACACACACACACACACACACCAGTCACTGCCATAAAGACTTGCACTGGTACAATAATATCAACAGCATCTGTAAGTGATTCTACAGTCTCTTCCCAGAGGTCCTTGAAGGCGGCCATGTTTTCCTGGGCAGACTTATTGGACGGATCGACAGAGAGAGTTTCGGCTGCACTGACTACCTGAGGGGCTAACATGGTTAACTTCTGTGTAGTATATCTGACTAGCTTAACACCCTGGGTGCTGTCCGATAGTGAGGCCGCTTGTGTGGCTACCTGTGGGGGGAGGGGTGGGGCGGGGTGGGAAACACAGCTGACAGTCATGAGATGATCACATGTCATAGTGTACTATGCACAGTCCAACACCACAACAACACAAAATTCTCCCCAACATCTAACCACACATACTCTGAGATATAGTCACCATACTAAAGCATGTGCTGTATGTGAAGCAGGAGTCACCCAACAACCCAACCACCTCTGGAATCTGACAACTTGTATGTTGACCCCAGTGTGTCAGATTATCAAGGGTCGACCTCGGTACATCAGGTACCAGATGCATGAAACAAGAAAGTATATACAGTAAAACCTGTATATAAAGACCACTTCAGCGACCGAGTACTTGTGGCCTCTATAGATAGGTGGGCCTTGTGTAGAGATGCAATAAAATTGCTTTAGTATAGTTCTGGGATCAGCCTGTAGTGGTCACTATGGACAGGTGGTCCTTCATACAGGTGGGCTTTAAGACAGGGTTCACTGTACGTACATAAAACATGAATCCTTTGTAGTCAGTGGAAGAATGATCAGTGAACAGATTCACTCACTTTCTCGATTTCTCTCGCATGTAGAAGAAATGATGTCGTTCTGTCCTCCATTCTGTTCTGCTCTCCCTTCTCTGCAGTCTCCACCAAGTCAAGGACTGGACCACTTGTGTCCACAAATGCATCCGATATGTGGTCCACCATACCACGGCGTAACTGGTGCAGTGTGTGTGTGTGTGTGTGTGTGTGTGTGTGTGTGTGTGTGTGTGTGTGTGTGTGTATGTGCATGCGTGTGTGCAAGATGTGACAGAAAGAAATACAATTAAAGAGAACAACCGCAGCAGGTGCGCTCGCACACACACACACACACACACACACACACACACACACACACACACACACACACACACACACACACACTTGTTTTCACACTTCCCTACCTCATGCTTCAGGCTGGACAGCTTCTGTCTGGTCTCCTTCCCAACAAGTTCCCGCTTTCGTCTGCCTTGTAGTGCACAGGAGGCGCTGGCTAGCGTCTTGAAGCTCTCTACCATGGACTTGCAACTTGACACGATAACAGCACAACTCCTACCCCTAGCTCGGTGAGACTCGGCCATGAAGGAGGCTGCTCTGGAGACAACTTCCAAATTCTGCGTCATCTGATCCAAATCTTCCGCTGTTGGGGGACCTCTTCGGCATGTATTGATGAAAGACTACCAAAGAGTGAGATAGTGATACACACATGATATGAAGATTTTCATTGTCTGATGAACAAATACATATACTGATTTCATCCTTATGTGTGTGTGAGTGCTTTTAGCATACACCTGTGTGTGTGTGTGTGTGTGTGTGTGTGTGTGTGTGTGTGTGTGTGTGTGTGTGTGTGTGTGTGCACGTGCATGTGCGTGTATGTGTGTGTGTGTGTGTGTGTGTGTGTGTGTGTGTGTGTGTGTGTGTGTGCGTGCACCTACGTATTCATGTAGTAGAATAAAAACTAGAGCAAATGTCATATGTCCATATACATACGAAAAACATTGCCCTTGCACACATGCGCGCATGCGTGTGCACGCACACACACACACACACACACACACACACACACACATAGACACACACACACACACACATACACACACACACACACACACACACACACATACACAAACACACATGCTCATGTGCTCACATACACAAACACACACACTCACTTCAAGAATGTCAAAACTCTTCTCAACATCCCCCACTTCTGCTGATGGTACTACAATGACATCATTCGGATCGAGGCTGGCAGGGGATTCCCCGTCAGCAACAGCACAGATGGTCCTCAGAGCTTTGTTCATCTGTCCCAAGACAAAGTCCCTATTCTCTTTGGCCGACAATTGGGAGCTGTGTTCAATGTATGTCTGCAGCCAGCGAAACAATACCAACATCAATGGGCCACCGCTTAAGTAGTACTCATACACGGTATATTCAGTACTATGGCTGAGGGTACTCCATGTGAAATAAGATGCCCTGGTATCCTGATTAACAGATTACGTAAAAAGGTTCATGAAATTGGCTACAATTACGTAAGTCCTTCTTTTTCTTGTTTGTTTGTTCTACTGCTGTGGCATTGCAGGGTGCCTGTGATAGCATCCAGTGGCTGGAGGCTTTCTCTGACTACATTTGTACTGTGACAGACATACTCGTATTGAATACTTCATGTTAGTCTGCCATCACAATATCTGATAACCCCTTTTATCCACCATCAATTCTGTACATGAGTCAGCTGAAACACTCTACACTGATTTGGATAATCCACCACACTCGTTAATCCAGCTGTCTATCATTTTTAACTAATTGAGGCGGATTAATGAGAAATCATTGTACCAAAAATTCCCTGGACAAATTTAGCTTGCGTACACTATAACATAAGATGGATTGGCCATTGAGCCAAAATGGGCAATATTTACAGTGAAACCTCTCTAATCCGACACCTCTCTCGTCCGAGATGCTACAAGTCGGTCACACTATCTAAACCGGCCATCCTGCCCACTCCCAGAGGTCGCCCACATGTTGAAATGGACCTGTCTATTCCGACCACATCTCTAATCTGGCCAACTCCTGGTCCTAAGGCGGCCAGATTATAGAGGTTTCATGGTACATCAAAATTTTCCAAAGCCAACTGTGGCACAATAAGTGCTCAGCAATGCTCATGCCAGGAAAGGAGGGAGTGGGACTGGTACAGTGAAACCCCTGCAATCCGACACCTCCATAATCCGACATTCTCTCCAATTCAACCATCTTATGAGCCAGAGGTACAGTCACCATATTAAAGTACTATATGTCAAGAGACACTCGGTAATCCGACAACCTCCTAATCCCACACTTTCTTGAAGTCCCATTGAGTGCCGGATGAGAGAGGTTTCCCTGAATAAGTATTGTCAGTGTGTTCAACTACTCACTTGGGCACAAGTCAGGAAGAGTTTGCTAAACTTGTCAAATTCTGCTCTGGAAACTGCCATTCTTTCTCGTACCAAATCTTCCTTAAATTCCTAAAAAAAGAGATCAATAATTATGTGACCGCAATTACATAGTTATGATCGTTCCTCCAGCACCCACACTCCAAAATACACACTTTACGAATGTGCATAAATGACATAACATGTAGCAAAGAGGATGAGGACATGAACAATGTCTTTGTGAGGAATATGCTTATGCATGTATTGAAACACAGTTCCTTCCAATTTGAAGAAACACGACTATTCACATACATACATGCACTTTACATACATATACACTTAAAACACACTAAACATACATACATATGTCAACACTTATAACACACATATACATATACACTTAAAACACACTATACAGTACATACATATGTACACATATACAGTACGTACACTAAACTATACATATGTATGCATGTAGACACTTACAACTACTATACATACATATGTACACACTTAAGACACACATATATGTACACTGCACTATACATACGCATGTATGCACTTAGAACTACTATACATACATATGTACACACTTAAGACACACATATATGTACACTATACTATACATATGCATGTATGCACTTAAAACTACTATACATACATACACACATATATACGTATGGCATTCTCAGACCTAGTTCTGTCTCACCTGTTGTCGCTGTGATGCCAGCTGCATCAGGCCCACCACTTCGGGAGCAAACACTCTCCACAGATCCATCACCTCCTTCATGTCACCAGCACTCGCCAGGCCTTTCAGGAGTTCTTCAATCTAGCACACAAACACATGTACACTGCATACCCACTAGCATGTACAGTAAGCACGTGCACACACATGTACACTGCATACCCACTAGCATGTACAGTAAGCACGTGCACACACATGTACACTGCATACCCACTAGCATGTACAGTAAGCACGTGCACACACATGTACACTGCATACCCACTAGCATGTACAGTAAGCACGTGTACACACATGTACACTGCATACCCACTAGCATGTACAGTAAGCACGTGCACACACATGCACACTGCATACCCACTAGCATGTACAGTAAGCACGTGCACACACATGCACACTGCATACCCACTAGCATGTACAGTAAGCACGTGCACACACATGTACACTGCATACCCACTAGCATGTACAGTAAGCACGTGTACACACATGTACACTGCATACCCACTAGCATGTACAGTAAGCACGTGCACACACATGCACACTGCATACCCACTAGCATGTACAGTAAGCACGTGCACACACATGCACACTGCATACCCACTAGCATGTACAGTAAGCACGTGCACACACATGTACACTGCATACCCACTAGCATGTACAGTAAGCACGTGCACACACATGTACACTGCATACCCACTAGCATGTACAGTAAGCACGTGCACACACATGTACACTGCATACCCACTAGCATGTACAGTAAGCACGTGTACATACATGTACACTGCATACCCACTAGCATGTACAGTAAGCACGTGCACACACATGCACACTGCATACCCACTAGCATGTACAGTAAGCACGTGCACACACATGTACACTGCATACCCACTAGCATGTACAGTAAGCACGTGCACACACATGTACACTGCATACCCACTAGCATGTACAGTAAGCACGTGCACACACATGTACACTGCATACCCACTAGCATGTACAGTAAGCACGTGCACACACATGTACACTGCATACCCACCAGCATGTACAGTAAGCACGTGCACACACATGTATGCACACAAGCACACATATATGTACGTACGTATGCATGCATATATGTGTGTACACGTGTACATACGTACACTCATGTACTCTTCAATAAGTGTGCATGCATGTACGTACGTATGTACAATATGAAAGCATTACATTCAGAGAAAGATACACCGTCACACGCACACACGCACACACGCATGCATGCACGCACCCACCCACCCACCCACACATCCATGCACGCACCACCCCCCCCCCCCCCCACACACACACAGAGAGCTGACAACACACACACACACACACACACACACACACACACACAAACACACACACACACACACACACACACACATGCCAGCATGCACACTGGATTCCAACAAAACTATTCATTTCCACTAAGCCCAAAAGTGGTCAGAAACATAGATGCCACATCACAAGCACAGCATATCCAACATGTGGACCATTACAGGTATAGGACAGCAGAGTGACTTACTCTATACGAGGCTCTAAGAAGGTTCTGTACATCAATATAGTCTGCCTCAATCATAAGTTTAGCTACGCTTCCAAGAAGGGCACGCGAAGCTTTGATCATTTCTGCTCTCCTTTCGGAGGATCTTGGGTCTTCGACGAAGGCCGTCGTGTGTTCTTTCATGACTTTACTGGACTCAAACACACTGTAGCAAGCGTGCAGTAGCCTCTGCTTGAACTCCGGGTTGTCCTCTGCTATCTGCCGTCCAGCTGTGATGAATCGCTCCACGGCCAAATCCACGGCCTTTGCAAGTTTCACTGGATTTCGTGACTTCTTGCCTGGAAGATGTGCGCTCTCTCTCCCCTTGTGTCTTGCCAAGGTGGTGACCTGAAATGAAACATGATCGTTTGAAACAGGATATCCACTGCATACCGAAAGGGTGTGTTGGCAGCGTGGAACACACATACGTACATATATACGTCAGTGTTCTCGCCAGCCCTTTTAAGCAGGGCGGGTCACCCTCCTTAAAATTGGCTTAAACAAGTTTTTATTTAAGTGGAGTCATTTCTTCTTCATTCAGGTATTTTGAGTCAATAGATTAGGTAAAACTGACACTGTGCATATCATATACTTTGAGCGAACTTCCCCATTACAAGATCATACTCAAATAATATAGAAGTGAAACCATCATATGGCAGCTGTGCATTAGCCTGCTACTGGCTTACGCAAATGCCACCCTCTTTCATTTTTTTCTCTGGTGACCACACTGTACGTACGTACGTACGTATGTATAGAGATGGTGAAGACCACACAGTAAATACTCCTACCTGTCCTCTATCGGCCAAGGAGCTTGTGTTCGCAGCTACATGCATGCACACTTATTGAAGTGTACATGAATGTACGTTTGTACACGTGCACACTTGGATATTCACATCATAGGTATTGAAGTGTACATGAATGTACGTTTGTACACGTGCACACTTGGATATTCACATCATAGGTATTGAAGTGTACATGAATGTACGTTTGTACACGTGCACACTTGGATATTCACATCATAGGTATGTACCATATTTTACGGAGTATAAGTTACACCTCCGTATAAGTTACACATGGTTTGAACAGCATTATCATTTCATCAGCCATAATGAACTATTCGGTGAATAAGTCACACCCCATATTTTGCCAGTAAAATTTAGGCATCAAAACTGCAACTTATACTGTATCCCATAATACAGTACTTTTTTAATCAAGCTTCTATTTGGAGCGGGTCTGTATCAGGAGTATAATACTCTTGATATAAGCACACTCCTATAAAAGGCCTTTGGCTCTATCAGGAGTGTGGTTTTACCGGGACTATGTTTTCCATAAGGCGTGCCCCTCTATGAGGAGTGAGTATGGTCTACCTGGTAGGGTCTAGCGGTGAGGCTTGAGTTAGTCTAGCCACCAGCTCCTTCACCTCTCCCTACCCACGCAAAGGGTAGAAGTAGGGGCTAGCGCTAGACTAGGCTTGAGTGTGCCTGCACATGGAATGTATTTGCCTTTACCAAGACTATCTCAACATCAGGTGTGTGCTTACAATGTAGTACCATAGTAGTTTGATGACCTTGATCAGGATCGATCAGGATAGTAGCTTGATGACCTCGATCAGGATCGATCAGGATAGTAGCTCAGCGACCTTGATCAGGATCGATCAGGATAGTGGTACAATGACCTCAATCAGGATCGACCAGGATAGTAGTACGACGACCTCGATCAGGATCGATCAGGATAGTAGTACGACGACCTCGATCAGGATTATGCCTCTGTCAGGAGACTGCCTACACTAGAACTATGCCTCTATCAGGAGTACGTAGTTCAATGCAAGGATTGTACCATATATCAATCAATCAATAATTATTAAAGTGCACCATGCTCACTGACACTAGGGCACACACTGGCCCCATGTAGCACTTTCACCAAAAAGAAAAACACACACACAAAAGAAAAGAAATGGACAGTGTGATATAATAGCAAATAGGGTCAACCAAATCAAATCATATATATATATATATATATATATATATATATATATATATATATATATATATATATATATATATATAGTCTCATGTTCCAGAATGCATGGGGTCTGGTACACGAGACTGTACCAGGACTGCGCCTCTATCAGGAATGTGCCAATACCATGCAGGACTGTGCCTCTATCAGGAATGTGCCAATACCAGGATTGTGACTGTATCAGGAATGTGCCAATACCATGCAGGACTGCGCCTCTATCAGGAATGTGCCAATACCATGCAGGACTGTGCCTCTATCAGGAATGTGCCAATACCATGCAGGACTGTGCCTCTATCAGGAATGTGCCAATACCATGCAGGACTGTGCCTGTATCAGGAATGTGCCAATACCAGGATTGTGACTGTATCAGGAATGTGCCAATACCATGCAGGACTGTGCCTGTATCAGAAGTGTGCCAATACCAGGATTGTGACTGTATCAGGATTGTGCCAATACCAGGATGGGCCTCTATCAGGATTGTGCCAATACCAGGATGAGCCTCTATCAGGATTGTGCCAATACCAGGACTGCGCCTTTGCCTAACAGCAAGCTTGTGTGCATCAGTTAACAACGTCCTCAGCTGCACATCTGTCACGAGAATATTCAGTGGGCGCGTATACTCTTAACTTCTCAACTGCAGTCTTCTTAAGTTCAGCAAGAGTCGACAAATACAAGGATGGAACACATGTACACCGCTGGCTGTGGGACCACAGCATCATCTGTGACGTGATCCCGAACGGGTGAGCCTCGGCCTCAACACAACTTCACTAATTAACCCTATGTTTGAGTATCTATGCCTTGACCGAGCTTGACAACAAGACATGCTTACCTGGGCTATTAGCGGAGCCAAGCTTTCTTGTATGGACTTGGTTCTAAAGTCCAAGCCTTCTACAATAGATTCTTCGTTTGAGGAGGAAGACAATGTGCTCTGTCTTTCAAGAGACTGCTTCGCCATCGCGAAGTTTGGGAGACCATAGATACAATGTGTACGCTTTCTTTACGGTGAAATCAGTCGAGCAATTGCGCAATCTTGAAAAATGGAGAGTATTCAGTCTGGTACACTAGACCGCCCCCTAACTCCTCAAGTGGTTATGCGTGCTGGAACTCCTCAACTTGCGATTGCAGCAAGCGAGGGGCAATTATAGTATGCATGTGATCGCTGACTATCATTATGTATCCAGATTATAGTTGTAGTGGCTGATTGATAATCATATAGTGAAATGAGTGGCATAACGTACAAACCCAAGCTAGGGTGTCGCATATGCCTGTTCTCTTCCTGTACAGTGAAACCTCTCTAATCCAGCACCATTGGGAATGCTAGTTTTGTGGTGGATTAACAGGGTTGGTGGATTAACGAGGCTTGAACACATTACATGCATACAATTCGTTTTTGGAAACTAGGACAGATTAGCAGGTTTGGCGGATTATAGGGGGCAAATTAGAGAGGTTTCACTGTATGTGCTTATGCATAGAAATCTTCTACAACTGTCATCCATGGGTTACCCTGGCATCTATGGGTTACCCTGGTATCCATGATTTATCCCAGTCTCATCACTAGATTCTACTTAAAAAAACATGGCGAGTATGGTCTGGCAGCACAAGACCATCTTCATACAGCACGGGTGATCACAATTCAATGCACAAGAGGAGAGATTAAATCCTTCACTTCACCACATGTACATACACAAACAGAAATAAAACTTAACAGTGTCCACTCACAGAAACAAAGAAAAGAAGAAAATGGAACTAAGACTTAAGTACGTAAAAATACTGTTCACTATTATTCAGCATTGTAAAGTTGATGCATTGAACGAAACTTCGAAAACACACAAACACACAAGCATTTATCAAGTCAATATTCACACAATGTACAGAACTAACAGAAAATGGTATTACTGCTTAAACACAACACAACACAGAATCATCTTTAAATATAGTGTGTCATACAAAGTGCAAAAACAAGTGCTTCGGACATGGTTCTCATTTCCATTTACCGGTATGGGCCTGAGAGTTGGAATTCTGATTTGGGCAAGTAATTTTTCTTATAGTGGTTGACAAGGTCAATCAGATTCTCAAAGTGGGCACCCTGAGTTAATGAGAAGCCTTTCTCCTGCAAATATAACCAGTGTTATAACATGTGACAGTTCAATCAAATGTGAAGAGAAGATTTAATCCCAAAAACAATCCAATTTCTTCCCCAAAAATGCTTAGCCAGTGGAATTGTGACACCCAGTAGCCCCCCCCCCTCCCCCCCCCCCCCCACACACACACAGTATAAAGCCCAAGCCCACCCACCACCACCCCCTTCCCTACAAACAAACACAACACAAAGCCTACAAATAGAACCCTGATGTACACATACATACGTACATACAGCATTTCTGAACAGGGAGGGTGAACAACATTCAATATACACACGTATGGGGAATTCTAGTTACCGATATGGATGTACAAGTACAAGCATACACACGCACACACACACACACAAACACACACACACACACACACACACACACACACATACACACACACACACACGCACGTACACGCACACACACATTCAAGTTGTCGATTCCCACACAAACACAAACACACACACACACGCGCACGTACACGCACACACACATTCAAGTTGTCGATTCCCACACAAACACAAACACACACACACACACACACACACCAACACACACACACACACACACACACACACACACACACACACACACACACACACACACACACACTAAACGTGTATGCGTATTGTACAAAACAGAGTATACACACAATATACATAAAAAAAACATGCACACATTGCAGACACATATGTAGCACACCATATCTTGGAACAGCTTGTAGTGTTTGCACTCTCCCTCATTCCACACTGTGATGACTAGATCTGTTCCCGCATGCTTGCTAGTCCGCAGAAGAAACATACCATTAGTGGACCTCTTGGCCAGGGCCCTACAATGAGAAAACAAGACCGCATACAAGTTCACTTATGTTTTCAAGGTAGGAGAAGACAGGAGGAAAAGGTGAGCAAGGATGGGGAGGGGACGGAGGGGAGAGTCGGGAGGGGAGAATGAGTAGGAGAGAGTATGAGAGAGTGAGGAGGGTAGAGTGAGGAGGGAGGGTGAGGAGGGAGAGTGAGGAGGGAGGGTGAGGAGGGAGAGTGAGGAAGGGAGAGTGAGGGGAGAGTGAGGAAGGGAGAGTGAGGAGGGAGAGTGAGGAAGGGAGAGTGAGGGGAGAGTGAGGAAGGGAGAGTGAGGAGGGGAGAGTGAGGAAGGGAGAGGGGAAGGGAAAGGATCACAGAACATACTGTTTGGCTTCTTCGCGGCTCATTTCATAGGTTTTTGTCTGAAGCTGTTGTTCAATGATTTCCTTGTCTACATAATAAGCATCCTCACTCATGTCAATGAGCTCTTGCTCCTGTGGGAAGTAGACACAATGAACAAAATGTGAACTCCTGCCAATGTGTTGCCTGTCATGTACAATGGAAATAAAATACATGCACACACACTCATGAATACACACACATACACACATAAGAACACACACGCATACATGTGCACGCACACACATACACAAATACACACACGCACACGCACACACACACACACACGTATACACACACACACACACACACACACACACACACACACACACACACACTGTACACAACCTAGAGGCACATACCACATAGTCGTCATTGGTTGGAACTTGCTCTCGAGGTGGGGGAACAAGAGGACCGGACATCTTAGGAGACGGAACATTCTGCAGAACAAAGAACACAGCAATATCATAGACAACTGCACTTCATCCAGTAAATGCCCTGGGCCTTTATTTTCCAATGCAGCATTCTGTAGGTTATAAGGGCCCGGTGCATTTACAGGTAAGAGATCATTATTTCCTAAATGGCATGTTTGACCAAATCTCTCAATGAGGGAGTCCTACACACAATGAGGGAGTCCTACACACAATAAGGGAGTCCTACACACAATGAGGGAGTCCTACACACAATGAGGGAGTCCTACACACAATGAGGGAGTCCTACACACAATGAGGGAGTCCTACACACAATGAGGGAGTCCTACACACAATGAGGGAGTCCTACACACAATGAGGGAGTCCTACGCACAATGAGGGAGTTCTACACACAATGAGGGAGTCCTACACACTATGAGGGAGTCCTACACACAATGAGGGAGCCCTACGCACAATTTCTGTCAGAGCACTTTCAACAGATATTAATATTGTCTTGAAGAGTTTTCCTGGCATCGGAAGGTGGTGCTATAATGTTTTTACTTTCACAAGAAGTGTCCAGAATGTCCGGAACAATGTCTATAATATTATATATATACAGTATATATATATATATATATATATATATATATATATATATATATATATACATATATGTACATACATACATATGTCAACAACATGGCGGACATTAAAACGTTCGTTCTTTATTGCATAACATGAGGAATCGATACAATTGCGATATTCATATTCACAATTGAGCTCCATTGCAAAATTCACCAATATTATTGGTTGTGAACATTTTTCAGTACATGGTACATACATATACATACATACATACATACCTACATACATATCTACATACCTACATACATATATGTGTCATGGTGCGGGGGCGAAAGTTGGGTGGTTCAAAGAGTACCGCGGGCTTACATTCACGATGTAGCCCTGCTACTCTGATGTAGCCCAGGTCAAGGGTCTTGTCAATCTCCTGCCAGCCAAAACCCATTCATGCCTCATTAATTAGTAGTTGTCAATTGTCACATTTTGCAGTGTTTTGCTTCACCATGACACATAATAGTTGTATCCTGCCTTGGTGTGCTACAGCAGCATAAAGTGCCAATTAATTGACCTCGGGCTGCGCCCTCGGTCAATTAATTAGCACTTTATGGCTGCTGTAGCACACCAAGGCAGGATACAACTATTACCTACATACCTACATACATATACATACATACATACATACATATACATACATACATACATACATACGCAAATACAAACACATACACGACAAATAAGCATTCGTACCCTCCTAGGTAGAGGTAGGGGGGCAGTGCTACCACTCCCCGAGGACATTCCCACCACTGACAAATAGGTTGCATTCTCATCGATGTGGCCATTTCCTCCCACGACAGTTGGAGGTTGTGGCAGCTGTATATCAGAGTGTCCGAAGGGGGAGTTGGGGGAGTTTGGACTGGGCGGAATGGCCGGGAGTGGACCTCGTGACGGCTTACGTTCTGCAAACGTCTCCAATGGCCTCTCTGGAACCTGAACAAGAGACAAAGGAAAAAGCAGGGCAGGGTCAGGATGGGGTTGTGTCTAACACAGCATCCTGGACCCTGTCAGGATGGGATGATGTCTAACATGGCGTCTAGGGCCCTGTCACAATGGGATGGTGTCTAATAGGGCGTCTAGGGCCCTGTCACGATGGGATGGTGTCTAACGCAGCATCCTGGACCCTGTCACAATGGGATGGTGTCTAACATGGCGTCTAGGGCCCTGTCACGATGGAATGGTGTATAATGTGGAGTCTAGGGCCCTGTCACGATGGGATGATGTCTAACATGGCGTCTAGGGCCCTGTCACAATGGGATGGTGTCTAACATGGCGTCTAGGGCCCTGTCACAATGGGATGGTGTCTAACGCAGCATCTAGGGCAATTTCCAGGATAATGTTCACAGCAATGACTAGAGAGATGTCTGGGGAAAAACCACTAGTCAAGTACGTACATACCTAACCTAGAGAAAAATATCCCATACAACATATCTGAAAAACACACATACCCACTGTATGTACTGTATGTACAAACACTACACAAAATATGTTAACAACTTACAGGGGGTCCCTTTGTAGAAGGTGAGACCAGCTCATGTAAGTGTTCATCAATGTATTTGCGTACAGCTGCCGGATCATTGTTACGCTGAGCTTCTGTCTCTTCGTCGCTGTCTTCATCACTGATTGCAGAATATATCCCACAGTTATCCCTGTAGGTACCAGTTGTGAGAGTGGCAGTGAATACACTGAGTGTGTGTGTGTGTGTGTGTGTGTGTGTGTGTGTGTGTGTGTGTGTGTGTATGTGTGTGCGTGTGTGCGTGTGTGTGCATGTGTGTGCGCGTGTGTGTGTCACTGTGTGTGTGTGTGTGTGTGTGTGTGTGTGTGTTTGCGTGCGCGCTGCCTACGTACATGTGTGCATGCACACGTGCCTGTGTATATATAAGTGTGTTTGTGTGCGTATACGTGCGTGCGTGTGTGTCCACATGAATGCACACAATGCACTGTCTAAAAACTGATGTAGATAGACAGTGACTCTGTAGTCAACACACTCCAGGGAAACCTACTGGTTATATTGTAAGCGAATATCATTGATCTCATCCATGAAAAACTTTATCCATGCCTGGGGAAAAGGTAACATATAACACACACAAACACACAAATGCACACATGCATACACACACATACACACACACACACACACACACACACACACACACACACACACACACACACACACATATGTACATATGCACGCACGCACACATGCATACACACAAGAAGATAAACAAATGTATGTACCCTGGTTGCAAGCTATCCACACATTCAAGGACAGTTTGTATGAGAAGTACAAGAGTGAACTAATGTTAGCGGAAATGGCGCCAGACTGTATGTGAGCAAGTGAATAGTCTGGTATTAATACCGCTGGAATTTACACGCATGCATGCACACCCACACACCCACACACCCACACTCACACACACACACACACACAAACACATAGACACACACATGCCAACCTCCAGCTCATGCTTGGCTGCCAGAGCGATGTAGTAGGTTCTCTCGGAAACTGACTCTGGAACAAGTTTGACAATAAACTTATGCTTGTCCGTCTCTTCTCCCTTCGATACACTACCATCCAGAATGTACGTAGTACAGTCATGTATGTACATGTGTACAGTATGCATGTGTGTACAGTATGTATGTATGTATGTGTGTACAGTATGTATGTACATAGATATGCACGTGTGTACCAGCTGATGCATTTATCCTGTATGTACGTATGTGAATGTACATATGTACGTATACATGCTTTTTCTTTTAGCTACATGTATGCACATATGTACTAGCATGTGTACACACCCACACCCACCCACCCACCCACCCACATACATACACACACACACACACATACATACATACATACACACACATACACACACACACACACACACACACACACACACACACACACACACACACACACACTACCAAACACACACACACACACACACACACACACACACACACACACACACACACACACCTGTAACCCATCAAACTGAAACACCCTTTGGCTTGTGTTGCTCTCTCAGTTTCAAAATAGTAACAGCATCCATTGGTGAGTACCAGGTATCGTCGTCTCCCTATACAGCACAATATTAGAACACAAATGGTACCACTTATGTAAAACATGTCACTTCATGGGGCCACATTCATTAAGATGTTACACATGTACGAACATACGTACGTATGTACACTCTTGAATAGTAATGAATGTATGCAAAGAATACTCTATTGGTGTCCTTGTATGGACTACAGTGAAACTGACAGGAAAACTATCAGTGCCTTCTCAGATTAGATATAAGGAAGGAAGGGGGAGAGGGAGGGAAAGAGAAGGGGAGGGAAAAGAAAGAGGGAGAGAGGGAGGGAAAGAGAAGGGGAGGGAAAAGAAAGAGGGAGAGAGGGAGGGAAAGAGAAGGGGAAGGAAAAGAAAGAGGGAGAGAGAGAGAGGGAAAGAGAAGGGGAGGGAAAAGAAAGAGGGAGAGAGGGAGGGAAAGAGAAGGGGAGGGAAAAGAAAGAGGGAGAGAGGGAGGGAAAGAGAAGGGAGGAAGAGAAAGAGGGAGAGAGAGGGGAAGGGAGAGAGGGAGGGAGGTAGAGGGAGGGAGTGAGGGAGAGAGGGAGGGAGAGAGGGAGGGAGAGAGGGCGAGATAGGTGGGAGGGGGAAAAGAGGAAGAAAGACAGAGAGGCAGAGAGGGAAGGAAAGGGAGAGGAGGAGGAGGAGAGAGGGAGGAAAGGAGAGAGAGAGGGAGAGAGGGAGGAAGAAATGATGGAAGGGTAGAGATGATGGGGAGGGGTAAAAAGAGGAGGGAGCAAGACAGGGACAGAGACAGGAGACAGGGAGAGAGAGACCATGCATGTACATATACGTAGGTAAACAACTCAAGGCACACATGTAAACAAGTGAAAAAAACAAGCAAACACAAACAAACACACAGAATGTGTGGCCTATATACGTACACTGTATGTACCCTGGTTGCAAACTATCCACACATTCAAGGACAGTTTGTATGAGAAGTACAAGAGTGAACTAATGTTAGCGGAAATGGCGCCAGACTGTACGTGAGCAAGTGAACAGTCTGGTATTAATACCGCTGGAATTGAAATAGTGAAAAGTGACACACAAGTAGTGCATGTATGTATGTATGTATGTATGTATGCAACACACGCACACGCGCGCACACACACACACACACACACACACACACACACACACACACACACACACACACACATGTATGTACATACATGTACATAAACACGTATGCATACACCAACAATAAATATGAACAAATACCACAGCAACAGAAAGTGCACAATGCCCCAATACATAGCACCTAAACATAAGCAACAAAAGAAGAATACTCTTTCCTTCTCAACTTGAACTAGGAAACTAGAAATAAACATGACATCACACAGCTCCCATGCCTGCCATATAGTACCTAGGTACGTATACTAAACTGCAACAGAAATGCATATTCTCTGGTATACGCACTGTACATACGTATGTACGTACATGAACACGCATACATACATACGTACAGTCAAACTATGTTGGTAAGTACATACGTATCTCATTGCTCTGTCCCTACCTCATTCAATACCATTGAAAGCACCTTGGATAGTAAGTACACATGTATATACGTAAGTATCTCTGATAGTGAGTACCTACCTACATATTTTGCCTTCCCTTGAGGGTACTTACTATCCACGTTCTACTGTACATGCATGTACGTATGTACGTATGTAGCAGTGCTGTGGCCATTACAGGGGTATCACAATCAACTACCATTGCAATTATCTCAGTATCAAAGCAATACGATTACCATTACCACTACGGATCTCCACTAAAGCAATCAATTACTACTGAAACTACATTTCTACAATTGCAATTACAATTATTAATTACAGATTTACTCTTGGATGCTTGCAAAAGTTACTAAACTTTACCGAGATTTCATATTTGTGGTGATTTAAATCCTGTGATTGATGTCATTTTCCATTTCTACCAGGCACTTGGTTTACTGTAGCACAGAAAATAGCCTCAAACTAGCCAAAATCTACCTCCTTAGGGGACCAAATATGTCCACACATATAAACAATATCCATCACAGTAGTTGCATGGTAATTGTGCAATTTGATGCAAATAGCAAAGTAAACCAACTACCATTACAACTACTCTGATTCTGAAACAGCTCCATTACAATTACGTATATCACCATTACAGGCAAATGTATACCTAATTACAATTGATTACAATTACTAATTACCATTACCACAACACTGGTGTGTAGATATTCAACTACGTACGTATCACCTTCTAAAGCCTATAAAACAAGTAATCTACGGGAAAGTATACTCCAGATTCCCTAACTATGTAGTAGAAAGTACATACATACATCCACAAGTACTGCATACCCTCCCAAACACACACATACACACCTTACAGCCCAATACATTGCATTTACATTCCCACTCAAAACCTTTTCTACATGTGTGTGTGTGTGTGTGTGTGTGTGTGTGTGTGTGTGTGTGTGTGTGTGTGTGTGTGTGTGTGTGTGTGTGTGTGTGTGTGTGTATGTGTGCATGTGTGCATGTGTATGCATGCATGCATGAGTGTGTGTATGTGTGTGTGCGTGTGTGTGAGTGTGTGTGCGCGCATGTGCATGTGTGCATGCATGTGAGTGTGTGTGTGTGTGTGTGTGTGTGTGTGTGTGTGTGTGTGTGTGTGTGTGTGTGTGTATGTGTGCATGTGTGCATGTGTATGCATGCATGCATGAGTGTGTGTATGTGTGTGTGCGTGTGTGTGAGTGTGTGTGCGCGCATGTGCATGTGTGCATGCATGTGAGTGTGTGTGTGTGTGTGTGTGTGTGTGTGTGTTGCAATTGCAACTTAAACTGAAAATGAATTGGGGGATTTCACTCATCAGCCATCACTAATAGGGAAACCTGCCAACTCACGAATGCTCACAACGACAACTGCAAACAAGTGGTTCTTTTGTAACCACATAAATATGTACATACGTACATGCACATACAGCATGTACATACACACAGTGAAACTTGCTTAGTACATACCTCAAAGGGGACACAAAATCAGTACTTCTTATCAGAGGTACTTTCTATCAGGGTTGGTTTATGTACATGAGGTATACACAGGGACAGAATGAGGAGTGCTTACCATCCAGGAGTATGTACTAAACCAGGTACTTTCTATCAGGGTTGGTTTATGTACATGAGGTATACACAGGGACAGAATGAGGAGTGCTTACCATCCAGGAGTATGTACTAAACCATGTACTTACTATCAAGGTTGGTTTATGTACATACATGAGGTATACACAGAGACAGAATGAGGAGTACCAGGTACTTTCAGACCAAGTTCCTCTGTACTATGGTTATTATTATGCCTAATTGTGCACAAACTATAATGAAAAATACAGTACGTACAGTATGTACAGTATGTACACACGTCTGCATACATACACCTTTACACACATATATACTGTACATCAGTGCACATTGCATAGGACAACTAACTCATGCATAAGTACGTATGTAGCTAAGATGATCTGGCTCGTCTGTAAAATCTCGATACCTAGACTAAAAGGTCTTCCACTAAAGCATTCTAGTTACACACACACACACACACACACACACACACACACACACACACACACACACACACAAAACACATACACACACACAAGCACACACACACAAGCACACACACACAACACACACACACACACACCACACACACACACACACATGAAACACATACACACACACACACACACACACACACACAAACACACACACACACACACAAACACACACACACACAAACACACACAGACACACACAGACACACACACACAAAGATACCCACATTGTAAGTATGTGTGTAAGTACATACATGTGTACATACGTATGTACATACGTACACACAGGATGCACTATTTACATGCGTAGGTACAGACAATGTATGCAGCTTTTTTTCCAGCAAACAGCAAAAAACACAATAGCCAATGCAGGCAAATCTTGGCAATACTCTATAACATACGTATGTACGTATATTTGGTATGACTTTGGGTATACAGTGGAACCTTTCCAGACCTCAACCGAGTAACCCATCAAAAGAAATATTATTCACCAAATTATTGAATTGCCTCTTATGATAAGGCTGACAACATATCAATGACATTATCATGAACTATAATTGCACACCCAAATAGCCAATGAACTAGCAGGAATAATATATTAACTGAGAAAGATCCTAGTACCTAATGAACAGGCTAACACCACAATGCAATCACTAATCATACCTATCAGTTCATGAACCCAAAAATACTGATCAACCCACAGACAAAATCGTTAAGCCAATCTTAAACGAAGCGCCGGACAAAAAACGTGACTGCTCACAGAAACATTATTATTTGATACAGACAACATATCAACAACAAAAAACAAAAACATAGAATAAACGATGCGCAGTGCTGACAAGAAATACAATTGCAAATATAAATAAGTATAGCACACTACCCTGAAAGCATTAAACTATGTATGTAAAGAGGTGAATGTTGCAATACACAGTGCTATATGAATGCTGACTTGGTCTTCCCGTCTACCGGGCTAAAGACTTCGAAAGACTAGCTAATTTCTCTCTGGGTGTCTGAATATAAGTCTGATATGCGGAACTCTCCCATCGACCCAACAACTTGATAGTGGACTCGGGGACACCATGCATTGCTGCTGTAGTGGCCGCCCCAATCCGGAAACTGTGGCCAGCGTACTTGGTGCTGTCTACCCCTTGAGAGGCTAATGCTTGCCTGACCGCTGATATAAATTTACTCTTTCTGAGGGGAACTCCACCCTCCCACTGAAACAAAGGACCTGCCTTTGTTCCCCTTCGCCTCACATATGCAGCTAAGGCTGCCACAGGGCAAATGTCCTGGCCGGTCCTTGCCAAATGAATGACTACACCCACTCTAAAGGGGTCGGTCTTAGAAGCCTTCAACCTAATACTGACAATGGATGGGGTGGAGTCTGCATCAAAAGAAACAGCCGAAAGGCTCAAGTGAATGACATCGGAGTACTGTTCCCCATCTGGAAGGGTAAACTCTCCGCAACGCAGGAAACCAAAAAAACCAACGTTGCAAGCCGCCCAAAGCATAATATTATCAAAAGATGTAGCATTACTGCGGACACCTTGAGGATCACCAAAAGTGTCCTGATTACAGAGTGCCCTGATTTTCCAGGGTTGCCCCAATATGTCATTTCGTATGTGTATGAGAATTTGGGATCACAACCTAAAGTCCAGTTTATACAGGTGTTCAGATTTTCAAGTGTCCTGAACAGCAGGTTTACTGTATACGTGAGCAGTGCTACTGTACTTTGGAGAAACTTACAAATTCAAGTATATGTACATCTACGCATATACGTACGTACATACGTATATGGTGGACATCCTGCGGGCACTCCAACATACGTACGTATGTATGTACGCATATGCACATATGTGCATACGTATATACCGATGTACCCGCAACTGTCACTCAGAACTATACATGCGAACATACGTACATACGTACGTACATATGTACAGTAGATGCAACCAATGCACAGTGATCCCCCCCCCCCCCCCCCCCCACTGTAGGACCAACAAAATCTTTTTTCCGTGTACGTAAAAGGGGTTTCTAGTCCTTGGAAACAATTGGCGAGAGTTTGCGTACATCTACAGCAAAATACATATGTACAGTATGTAGGTATTACACATAATCTGAAGACAAAATACAGTCAGCCCTCACTTATCCGCACACATCTGTGCGGATAAGTGAGGGAACTGGATAAATGAGGGAGCAGTAGTATAGTGTACAGTAGGATTATTGCAAAATTGTATATCTGAAGTGTGGATAAGTGAGGTCTTACTGTATCATGAAACTGGACAGAGTTGCAGATTATGCGGTAGGTACATATGTACACCTCCCAACAATAGTGTCCTACAGTGTGCGCATATGAGCACACACACAGGGCCGGAGGAACCACTGGGGCGGGTAGGGCAATGGCCATACCACTTTCTTACCAAACGTCAAAGTACATCGTTGAGTAGAGTTTGCCTGACTACAGTCTCCAGTGGCACATTGTAGCTATACAACAGTGGTTCAGGTGTACCTCCTACCACTTTCGTATAGCTTCCTTTGGGCCTGGTATGTCGGCAACTTCTTCTGCACCCATGCATGCAAACCAATGCCTTATAAGGAGGTTGTAGACATGATGTATACGTGAGACTCAGTCCACTCTCACCAGAAAAAATGGCTTCTTCTATTGACAGCATTTGCTAACAATACTTCAGTGTGCAACGTTTTCTGTAGTTCTCATGGGTACATGCATCTTGCATCAAAATTCACATACATACGTACACATGTACACATACATGTACAGTATGTGCACATCCACATATTCATGCTCACGCATGCACACGTGCACACACACACACACACACACACACACACAGACACACACACACATACGTACACATGCATACTAGCACACAATCATATGCATTTTAACAATTGTGTACTAATATGTGAAGAAATTACAAATAACTATGACTGTCTTGTTGAATGCTTTGAATTACACACATGTCATTGAATCAACACAAATCAATCCACATTCATGTTTACACTTACTTTGTAGGTAATCACACACTTTAAAATGTGGAACAGGACGGACACGGGAACACTCCCTCGCCGCATTCCAAGCATACTGTACTACACATGACTGAGAGTGGATTCTCTGAATCCCGACACCTCTACAATCCAACACTCCCTGTAAGACGTAAGTCCACACGCTGAGAAACAGTCAATATGTTTTACTGGAAAACTTTGTAATCTGACATCTATGTATTTTGAGGTCGGCAGAGTGTTGAAATATAGAGTTCCACTCCACGCACTGTGGATACATGGAGTACAACAGAATCTACTTGAACGATTCCCTCACGAAACACCATCTAGGATGTACCACAGGCTTGCCAGTCCGACTGGTACCCACAAAGGTATATCATCCGCATTCTATGGTATGCATATCTCGTCTTCAGAGACCAGCTCCTTCAAGCAACCACCTATGGCAGGTCCCTAACTAAATGCATACGGTACATACGTACATATGTACAGTAGAACCTCGTTAGTAAGAACACTGTTAATGAGTATTACCTGGTTAGGAAGTACGTACAAGGATATGATACCCCAGCTTATAACCCATAATACTAATCTATATGGTTAGCAAGTACTATTGATAGTGAGTAGCAATTTGGAGGGTCCTCAGGTGTACTCACTAACGAGGTTTGACTGTACGTTTATATGTATGTACATGCACACAGCTGGTGGGCTCTTGAAAGGGTACTACAAGTCAACCACTATTATGTATACATATGTACAATTGCAATCATATGTACACACGCTCCATGTGCAATGTATTGAATATTACATTGAATATACAACATGCACAAACACGTGCATATGTGCACGCGCACACGCACACACACACACACACACACACACACAGAAAGAGAGAGAGAGAATTAAATTTCCCCTGTGCTCCATTACACACCATCCCAGAGTTCATCAAACAACCCAAACAATCGGCTTACAGCTGGTAAGGGAGTCAATGGGGGCTATTCAGATCTAGTACACACATTAATAGGGAAGCCATAAAAACTCCTGTATGTACATATTACATATATAAATACATATATATATATATATAATTATATATATTTAGCTAATGTTACCATGGTTAGGTTAGGTTATTTTGACTGAGGAAGCCTTTAGCCAGTGGCTGCTATCCTAGGCACCCAGTAACGGTTATTCCCATTTGTTATATACTGGATACCATAAGATTCAATGTGATATTAATTGGAGTAGTGTGATATTAATTGGAGTAGTGTGTTATTAATTGGAGTAGTGTGTTATTAATCGGAGTAGTGTGTTATTAATCGGAGTAGTGTGTTATGGATTAAAACGATGTGATAAATGTGACCTTAGGAGGACAGTGTACTTAGTAGCTAAGCGACAAACAATAATCATGAGACCAACTGGCTGTATAGCTTCTACCTGAAGAGCAAGGACAATGCAACATACGTACATGCAGCCCCTCATTGCATAAATGGCATTGCTTTGAAATTCTTTGTACATGTTTTCAATTGTCATCATATTTAAATACTCTGGTTCAACATCACACACCTGACTGAAAGGTGGTCTTTCACACTACAAAGCTCGGTAAAGTCAGTATTTTTGAGCTAAAAGCGTGCACATTGACGTTTCACGCAGACCCTTGTCTCATAAAGCAGACAACATTGGTGAGAATGCTGTTACAGTAGTTAGGCGAGTAAAGTGTTAGGTATGATTGACAGGCTTTGCAAACCAAAAGTTTCCATCGCGTAGCAATATCCACTAAAATTGACGCTGCCAAATGGCGGATTGTACAGAGCCAAACTACAGCTGAGCGAATTGGGAAATTGATCGAGCAACGCTCAGCTTCGATGTCTCACAAGCAGCCTTTTACAACTCCTTTTCGATCGATTGTTTAGGCAACAAGTCACCCTGGTCTCAGAGGGTGCCTACTCCGTATTCAGTGGTCCTAACTATGAGGACGACGCGCACAATCTGTAGTTTACTGGTAGAATTCTCGGAAAAGGCTACGTTTGTCCATCTCTGGGATCTGAAGTACAGTAGCCAACTGTTTACCCGGTATACGCACCTCCCGCACCAATCCGTGGGAAAACATTAGCTATGTAAGCCAGTTAAACCATGGCTCTTTGTGGTGTCACGTCATTATCACACTTGCTTCGCTCACGTGATAGGACACCGCAAAGAGTCATGGTTTAACTAATACATATAATAGATAGATACGTACATGTATATGTTGGATCTTCCCTCACAATGGCTGCACCTGAACACATTAAACAAAGCATGGAATATTTGAACACACACACATACATGCATGAGCAGACAGACATACGTACATATACATACATTTACACACATTAACACGTATGCATAAACACATACATATGTACCACTACATACACACACACACACACACACACACACACACACACTGATCCAGCCTAAAATCACACCACTTCTATACAACATTCCCACAAGCACACATATGTACAAAAGAAATTAGGAAACCTTGCCAACTGCACCAAGTGAACACCCACAGATACGTACCCTACGGCCCACACACTACTCATAACAGATGTATAACACATACAACAGATACCTGTACAAGTACACCCACAGTAAAGAGCATGCCGTGAATGAGGCTACTCACCCACACATAAAGCACACATTCAACACAAGGGGCGTACATAACATACACACACGATAAACCAACACACATCTAATGCAATTGGCATAAATGAGTGATTATAGACAAAGAACATACATATGTAAATATGTACATATTTATGTACATACAAAGGCCATAAAGATGCCTTTGGTGCTGTTCATAAATATTTCTGATGATTCTGTCAATGGTTAAACAATTTTTGGTGATAATTGGCATATGTATCTTCTCCAAAAGGTGCAAATGTAACATGAATCGTACAATATCTGAGAAGCCCATAAGACTACTGCTTCATACATATGTATTGAAAAATCTCGAAAGATTGTGTGTGTGTGTGTGTGTGTGTGCGCGTGTGTGGTGGGTGTTAGTGGATTAGTAGGTCAACACTGGAAGATAAGCCTGTGAGCCAAGGGCACAATCCCAGTTGTGACCTGCCACGTGGCATTTTTTTCCAGTACAGAGGATGACTGGTGCTGTACACAGGGGAGGGACTGTTCAGCTGCTAAACTACGTACATGTACATAACATACGTAACTGAAAATTTGACTCATTAGTTGTGAGTGTGTGTGCATTGGGCCTTGATAGTGGCCAATGGCTAACATGTCACACAGTTCAAATAAGAAAATAACATTATAAAAACACTTGTAACGATTTCAGCAAATACTCTGGGTACATGGGCTTATTCAATATAATGACTTATCTAGTGTCCACCACCGTACACCTTAAAAGTTTTGTGAGATGGAACTTTTGCAAATTCCTCTCAATTCTCTACAGACAATTAGCATAAGCTACTCAATGCGTAAAAGTTATAATTTAAAATACTTTGTGAGAGACCATTGGGAAAAACTTTTGCCGTAGTTATGCACACTGAAAGCTAGAGCAGAACAAGGGGGAGGGGCTGGGATTACATGAGGGGGAGGAGCTGGGTTTGCATGAGGGGGAGGGGCTGGAGCTACACAAGGTGAAGGGGCTGGGGCTGCACAAGGGGGAAGGGTTGGGGGTCCACAAGGGGGAGGGGCTGGGGCTGCACAAGGAGAGGGGTTGGGGTTGCACAAGGGGAGGCACTGGGGCTGTACAAGGGGAAGCGCTGGGGCTGCACAAGGAGAGAGGCTGGGGGCTACACAAGGAGAGAGGCTGGGGGTGCACAAGGGGGAGGGGCTGGGCTACACAAGGAGAGGGGTTGGGGAGCACAAGGGGGAGGGACTGGGGCTGCACAAGGGGGAAGGGTTGGGGTCCACAAGGGGGAGGGGCTGGGGCTGCACAAGGAGAGAGGCTGGGGGTGCACAAGGGGGTGGGGCTGGGGCTACATAAGGAGAGGAGCTGGGGGTGCACAAGGGGGAGGGGCTGGGTCTGCACAAGGGGAGGGGTTGGGTCTGCACAAGGGGAGGTGCTGGGGCTGCACAAGGGGAGGTGCTGGGGCTGCACAAGGGGAGGCGCTGGGGCTGCACAAGGAGAGAGGCTGGGGGTGCACAAGGGGGAGGGGCTGGGCTACACAAGGAGAGGGGTTGGGGAGCACAAGGGGGGGTTGGGGGTGCACAAGGGGGTGGGGCTGGGGCTGCACAAGGGGGAGGGGCTGGGGCTGCACAAGGGGAGGCGCTGGGGCTGCACAAGGAGAGAGGCTGGGGGTGCACAAGGGGGAGGGGCTGGGCTACACAAGGAGAGGGGTTGGGGAGCACAAGGGGGGGTTGGGGGTGCACAAGGGGGTGGGGCTGGGGCTGCACAAGGGGGAGGGGCTGGGGCTGCACCAGGGGGAGGGGCCAGGGCTGGGGCTGCACAAGGGGGAGGGGCCAGGGCTGGGGCTGCACAAGGGGGAGGGGCCAGGGCTGCACAAGGAGAGGGGCCCGGGCTGCACAAGGGGGAAGGGCTAGGGGTGCACAAGGGGAGGGGCTTGGGCTGCACAAGGGGGAAGGGCTAGGGGTGCACAAGGGGAAGGGGATGGGCTGGGGCTACATAAGGGGGAGGGGCTGAGGCTACACATGGAGGAGGAGCTTAGGCAGTGCATTGGGGGACTAGGACAACAAAAAGAGAAGAAAAGGGACGACAATGGGAGGGGGGGGGGGGGTCATAGGGGGGAACTACAAAACTTCAAGTAATGACTCAACACCTGCAACCACAAAACAAACACCTTGACCAATAAAAAAAATTCCTGAAGATAGGGAAGCTTTATAACTGTCCCAGATGTTGAGGTTGCTGGCCTAAAGTGAGAACTACTCTTAAAATCAGCAGCACACCACATTTTCCATATGAAATGAAAGC
>CAUJGJ010000277.1:2033400-2048400 GCA_963170055.1 Halisarca cf. caerulea | reverse complement strand
TTGCTGATTTTCATAGATATGGACAGACTGGTACAGGAAAGACATTCACAATGGAGGGAGAGAGAAGTCCCGAGGGAGCACTTAGCTGGGAGGACGACCCCCTGTCGGGAATCATCCCCCGCTCTCTCAGTCATCTCTTCACCAAGCTCAACGGCATGGCAGAGGTTCGAGTGATAGCCTGTACTGTGTGTTTTAGGAAGTACAGAGAAATCTCTGATAGTGGACACACTGAAGTAAGGGCAGTCTCTCTACAGAAGACACAGCTTGAGGCCCCAAAATTTTATACATTTTGAATTTCTCAGAGGATAACCACCTTATAAAGGACAAAAGAGACTGTCCCAAAATGTCCTTCATTGGGAGATTCCACTGTATTATAATTTTCAGTTGTATGTACTTATGTATGTTATAAACATACGTACTGGCACACTTACGTATGTAATCCCCTCTCGTGATCTCGTACGTATGTATGTATATTTCTTTTACTTTGTGTACTTACATGTACAGTGAAACCTCTCTAATCTGACACCCACTGGGACTTGAAAATAAGGTCGGATTAGAGAGGTGATTTTGTATTGAAATGGTGCATGTGTGTGCTAATATTTGGTGTCGGTTTGAGAGGTTGTCAGTTTAAAGAGGTGTCCAATTGGAGAGGTTTGTGTGTGTGTGTGTGTGTGTGTGTGTGTGTGTGTGTGTGTGTTCATGCTGCTCTTATACTAGTGCATTTGTTTGCTGCATTTTGCAGGAAGTGGAGAGCTATGAGTATTCCTTGCGTGTATCATACATGGAGATATACAACGAAGAGTTGGTGGACCTGCTCAGTAACGATGACTCTACAAAGCTACGAATTTTTGAAGATTCAGCCAAGAAGGTACGTACGTATATACATACTACATACGTACGTACATATCAATTTCCTTATAGCTTTGGTTGCTATATATGTATACTAATACTAAGTTACTATTCACTATAGACTAGAGCGTATCTATGTGCATATGTTTGAACCCATAGTGAAGAGACATTGATACATCACCATGGAGAACTTCCTGTTATCCTAGACAGCACTTATTATGTTACTTTCCCAATGAACGTGCACAACTATAGCCTCCAGTCTAATTTCCTTTGACAGTACAATTCGCATCCCACAATGTGTAAGAAGGTATAATACGTATAGCAGATTGAATGCTTCTAAGTGGTCTGCTTTATTTTTCTTTCTTACACATACGTACATAGTAATCATAATGACAGTGAAGTGTGTGTGTGTGTGTGTGTGTGTGTGTGTGTGTGTGTGTGTGTGTGTGTGTGTGTGTGTGTGTGTGTGTCAATACACACACTCACACACATGTACATACGTACATATTGTCATCCTGTTAATAAATGTTAATTGTCTGTGCATGTCATCACTGTGCAGGGTTCTGTGTTGGTCCATGGTCTGGAAGAAGTGATTGTACATGATAAGAACGAAGTATTTGCCATTCTGGAGAAAGGCAGCCTCAGACGACAGACAGCAGCTACACTAATGAATGCACACTCATCACGGTCACACACTGTGTTCAGTATCACTGTTCATATCAAAGAACCAGCTTTGGATGGGGAAGAACTGCTAAAGATTGGAAAGCTTAATTTGGTACATATGTACTTGCATACATGCACATACATAATACATAGCCATTACTAGTTTTTGTTTGTCAGACATACATATGTATGTACCACAGTATATTCAACGCGCACGCACACACACACACACACACACACACACTTTATTCCAAGCCTACAGTAGTCCCCACATAGAGAAGTAGTCTGTCATGCCTATTTCCCCCCCCCCCCCCACACACACACCACACACACATATATAAATTAACCCCATGAGGCCTAAATCTTCAGCTGAAGGTAATCTCTCTCACACACACACACACATATGTACTTTCACTTCTTTAGGTTGACTTGGCTGGAAGTGAGAATATCGGCCGGTCAGGGGCTGTGGACAAGAGGGCCAGGGAAGCTGGCAATATCAACCAGAGTCTCCTAACACTCGGTAGGGTCATCACTGCTCTTGTCGAACATGCCCCTCATGTCCCATACCGTGAGAGCAAGCTGACCAGGATTCTGCAGGACTCACTTGGCGGACGAACAAAGACGTCCATTGTGGCCACTGTATCTCCTGCGCAGTGCAACTTGGAGGAGACACTCAGCACTTTGGATTACGCACATCGAGCGAAGAACATCACCAACAGACCAGAAGTTAACCAGAAACTGACCAAAAAGGCACTCATCAAGGTACTGAACTCCTTGTGCATAGTGCAGTAAACACCTTTTACTCCTCATGCAAGTGAACCCCTTGTATAACACATACTGTATTAATTACCCCTTCACCCGAGACCACCCTCATCCCATGTACATAGTACATACGTACGTATGTACACATATTATAATACATGTGCATACGTACATGCATGTATACATACGTATGTGCATGTATCTCAAGCCTGGGTACAGTGTACAGAGACTATGTACGTATGTACACGTATCTCAAGCCTTGGTACAGTGTACAGGGACTTCGTATGTACATACGTACGTACATCCTCAGATATGTACATTCATATTATCATGAACATGCATACATACGTACGTACATCAATATAGAGCCAGTGTGTACCTGTATAGATGAAAATGTCTGTAGTAAGTATGCAAGTATTATGATTCATATATACGTACATACATAGTGGAACATGAAAATTTGTGAATGTGTACAGTGTACTGTATATTAGTATACTGTTTGTACTTTGTGGTTGACACATCCAACCAAGGGCAAAGCCACAAGTCATTAGCCCTGTACGTATTTCTGTTGCAGCACACCTAGACAGGATACAAACATGCATATGTCATAAATTCATTACAAATGATACATACGTATGTTCCTTAGGAGTATACGGAGGAGATTGACCGGCTCAAGCGAGACTTGATGGCCACCAGGGAGAAAAATGGCATCTTCCTCTCAGAAGAGAATTATGTGTGCGTATCTGCATTGTCAGCTGTCACACCACATGTGGTGCACCTGCATTCATACACTACCCTCATGGTCCCCGGCAATGTCCTCAAGTCTAATTTGTGCTTTATCAGAAAATATGTTCCTTCCTTCACATCAAAATAAAGTTCCTTTAATTCCCCCAGTTTTACACTGATACCCAAGTGGAACCATTTCTTTGGTATTGTTTCGCACTTGGATGCATGTGTATGTATTTAATGCAGTATATCTCCTCTAAACTAAGCACCTTCACAACCAGCGAAAATGTTTAGTTCAGAGGGGGTTCTGGATTAGTGAGGTTTGGTAAATACAGGGAACAGGACTTCTAATCACATTCAGTTTCAGGGGGTTTGGTTAAGAAACAACTCACTGTACTTGTGTTCCATGTTCAGCGGAATGGAGAATCTGATAAAATCTCAGAAAGAGAGCATTTCAGAGCTGGCTGCACGGATTGCTGCGTACCAGGAAGAAGTTGAGAAGGTACATACATACATATGTATGTATGTATTGTTTTGGTATTGATTCGCATACATTCATGCATGCATCCACCCACAGGTGGCATTGACAGGGGATTCCCTTCTGCATAGAAGTGATGGGAATTTCTCCTGAATAGAATATGATCTAGTATCGTCACCTTTGCTGGCAACACTAACACGCTGCAGTTCTCTGCATACCCTATAGGTAATATCTGGCTTCTAAACTAATGCTGAATAGCTTGGCGCCTCCCTTACGATTCACCTGCATTGAAAAAGGACCTTTTTTAGTTGATTGACTAAATTTCCTGTTGTCAATTAACAGACCAAGCCACAAAGATCTATATTTTCCCAGCACTGCTATAGCACAGAGCAATACAGATCACACTGCATACAAACTTGACAGATTCCTTTGAACACTGTTCCTGTTTGCAACTCGGACAGTGGCGTGTGTTGTTGCACAGTTCTGTGTACGTAGTCTGGCCAGTGAGTCAATTAAATACGTACGTACATACGCATGCCCAAGTTGTTAGTCCTGTGTAAAGTGTGATCATTCTGTCTTTTCTTTTGTGCTCATCATCAGCTCAATGAGCTCTTCACTGACACCAAGGAACAGCTGGAGGGCAGAACCGTAGCATTAGAGGAAACACAAGTGAAGTTAGAATGTGTGTCTGGTCAATTGGAAGTGACACAGAAAGTGAGTGTGGAGGACACTTGTATGAATGGTAGGGTTCAACTACATATGTACATACGTATGTGGTATGTTGTGTGGGTGTTGTCAAAGGCTGCGCTGTACTAGTCTTGTCTCCAGCGCAACTTCTGCATGTGCAAAAGGGTTGGTCTGGTGTCTTTAGTTGCATAACTATCAGAAAAAACACGTGATATTGGGTGGGTTTGCATGACATAGGATGATATGTTTGCGATCTTTTCTCGAAATAGCACGAATTTAATGTGTAGGCGAGGGCCTCCCAGCAACTGGAAGGATGTTTGAGAAAAATTATATTGGATTCGATCCCCCCTGAAGGCTTCAAACAGTGCAAAAAGTATTAGCTTGCTTGCTGCGAACGCTAGCAGCGAACAAGCTATTAATCCTAAGTGAATTTCGTTGGCATTGAAGAATCAGCCTTCCTTATGCTGCGGCAGATGCGCTCACCATGGGCAGGCCATGCTGTAGTCCAAGCCAGATCTCGAAGATAGATGAGCTAGCCGACAACTGGCAAGATCGCTTTGGTTTACCAGCTGTCAGAATCTATGGTCAAATCATAGATACTAGAACAAATCGCAGCCATGTTCTCAACGAATCATGTGACCAACTGTGACATTTTCACTTCACGTGATCTTAGTAATCTGATTGGCCAGCATTCTTTTGTGCTGGCATGACAAGATTCCCCCCAGATGAGATGTAAATACCCTTCATTGCTATGTGTGCACAGTGTAAGCCTTTGTAATCTTTTAACACTTCTAATACTAATTAATTGGCGGTTGTCAATGGCAACAATAAGTGACAAAGTTCCCATCACACTTTCATCCTACAAACAAGGCTATAGGGAACATACCACATGTGATACATGTATGCAGTGCATATGTACATACGTACATGCTAGCAACCTCGACGAGTATATGTATACCATAATATATAGTGTATACACTGATGAACGGATGGTGCATCCACATGCACACCAGACATGCAAACTTGACTGTCTATATACATATGTATGTACGTATGTTTCCATAATCGTGTGTGTCTGTGTGTATGCATGTGTGTGTGTGTCTGTGTGTGTGTGTCTGTGTGTTTGTGTGTGTGTGTGTGTGTGTGTGTGTATCTGTGTGTGTGTGTGTGTGTGTGTGTGTGTGTGTGTGTGTGTGTGTGTCTGTGTGTCTGTGTGTAATGTGGCACTGCTGTAGCATTGATGCACTTCCCAATGCATGCAGGACCTCAAGACAACCACAGTGCAAAGGGATGAAAGCAAGTACCTCTTGCAGAAACACCAAGAAACTGAAGTTGTACTGCACAAAGAGGCTAACATGGTCAGTGATCAGTTATAGATGTATGTAACAGTGTACATGCATACTTGCAGATGTCCATGTACTCATTGCTGAATTTACGTATATCTTGTACGTGTGTTTTCGTTTATTGGAAATAAGTACGTACGTACGAATGATATTTCTATACATATTTGTACACTTGCAAAAGTATGTACTGTATGTATGTATGTGTAAAGTATGGAAAGAGGCCCTCCATAATCCGACAACCTCCTAATCCGACATTATCCTCAGGTCCCATTGAATGTTGGATTAGAGTGGTTTCACTGTTCCCTATAGCTACAGGTGAACCTCTCTATAATGAATCCTGGATACAATGAACTCCCTGATATAACAAACACAAACCTTAGAATGTACACCTATTCACTCTAATGTTAATGAACCCTGATGTAGCGAACACCTGCATAGATATAGGGAACCTTTTCAGTGTTCCCAAGGGGTTCATTGTAGTGAGTTTCAACTGTAATTCAATCATGCATGTGTGCGTATGTTAGACTTCCATATCCACAAGGCCATACAGTATTCACAGCATACCATTATATACGGTATATGTAGTCTGATACCCAGACCCTCCCGTCGACCGCAAATGGCAGCACCCGAGTGACGGTCTGGGTACGAGACTACGGCATATGTACTTACTTATGTACGTACGTATGTACAAATGCACGAGCATAAGCATAGTCATCCACGGTGTATTGTATTTCGCATACAGTAGTGACTTTTTGTATGTATGTATGTACATACTCTGTTCTGTAAACAGCTAGCTGATGTTGTCAGAGACACTGTGGGGGACGTTGAGGGGCTACATTCCAAACTGGACCGTTGCAGGAATGTGGAGAGACACAACACAACTGCAACTGGCACATTCAAACAGGTACGTACTCTATGTACGTACATATGGTCTAACCAGTCACTAATAATTAGCTAGCTTGTACGTAAGCATTATCTATGTACGTATGTACATGTGTACGTGTGTGTGTGTGTGTGTGTGTGTGTGTGTGTGTGATTTGACTGTTAATGTGTGTCCTTTGCTTTTCGTACATATCACTCTTAAAGGACTTTTCCTGCATGATGATGACAATGAAGAGCAGCTTAGGAACTTTCAGCAGGTCCCACTTGGACCAGTCTGCAAAGCTCCAAGAACACCTGAGTTAGTTCGTCCTGATATGCATGCATATGTACGTATGTATGTACTTCTACAGACATCCATACAGTACATATATGTGTATGCATGTATGTAAATACGTATATTGTATATACTGTACAGTACAATATAAATGTATAGTATTACACTGATATACATAAGTACATACATACGTAGCTGTATCCTAAATTTCCCAACCTGTACTGCGCATACTTACATGCAGTCATACATAATACATGTATAATATAACATTACCAAACTTACTGTATATATGTAACATTCCAGTTACTCGTGTTAATCATTCAACTCCAAATCACACTACCACAAGCACATCTAACCTACAGTACATATGTTTCAGCCTAACAAAGACACTATTGTTCCACACAAGGGGTGCTGCATGCTCCCCTGGTACACCATGCAACTAGTTAGTTATACCCACATCTGCAGTAACCTAACACCTCTAAAGTTACACACAAAGTCACTATGTTACATATACGTACGTACATCATGTATGTACAGTGAGACCTCACTTATCCGCACCTCAGGTATCCAGTTCCCTCACCTTCTACAGTAGTTTTTACTGGAACAAATCTGCAATAATCCTACTGTACACTATACTGCTACTCCCTCATTTATCCAGTTCCCTCACTTCATCTGCAATTTTATCCAGAATGGATGTGTGTGGATAAGTGAGACCTGACTGTATTTACGTACATACGTACGTATGTATGTAAGCTATCACTATTTTGATGTATTCATACTACATGCATATGTATGTATATGTGTATGTATGTAGTTCACTGGAGGGAGGAAGCTGCTTTGGAGTATCAGAACCTCAGGAGTCGGCTTGCTGCAACAAAGGCAAGGATGCTGCAGTACCTGACCACACAGCAACAGCTACTGCAGGTACACATATGTATATGTGCATATACATACGTATGTGCACATACTCTGTACTATTGTCTCCAGGAGAGAGCCACAAACATTGTTCTTTGTGAAAAATCCTATGATATGTACACATGTATCATATTACAGAGGAGCCCCTCTATTCATGACACCTGGGACCAGAAAGGGCTGTCCTGATGGTTGAGGTGTGTCATGCCAAATTTGGACCCCCCTAAATTAGGCCCTGTGGGGCCAAACTTGGTTGCTGTTTTGGGCCCCATGGGGCCTAATTCAACCTGATTTGGTTGCTGTTTTGGGCCCTACCAGGACAAAATAGGCCCCCCTTTTAGTTATGTGGATTGTTCAATCTTTCAGTGTAGAAGTTGAACAAACACAGATTCTTACTATGACATTGTGCTACCATTTTATAGGATGAGTCTGGCTACATCAGACTATATAGCACACAGCAAGAATCTGTGATTGGTGTACAGTAGTACTTGATTGAACAATCCTCACAAACGAATTGCTCTTATTTCGATAAATAATTGACCATCTTTTATACTCTCTTGTGAGTTCTTGGAGCTTCCCTCCGCAGGATAGCGGCAAGCAGTGTCTCGAGAGCAAGCAATTAGTACCGAATTGCTCGACAAGAATTTCATCTTCTTCAGTTCGATTTCGTCCTTAGTTTCAGACATTACTATAGCTTCAAATTGCTTTCGATTTTGTTTGTTTCCTTCCTGTTTCGATCATTCTGTTCACGGTAATCGCTCTACTTTTGCAAATTGCAAGGGGGCCATTTTCGGCAGGGTGGAACCATTTCGGCACACGCGTTATCTGCTGTTTTAGGCCCGGTGTAACCAATATGGCGGGGGGCCAAATACTGCATGACAGCTCCACTGTATATGTACTTATGAACCTGTATGTATGGTGTCCATATATCCTCCGAGTGTTTTAGGGATGTTTGTACATGTACGGGTGTGTGGTTGCACATACTGTACGTACTTTATGCATGCATGTTCAATTGTACCTACAGTACATATTCATGCATGTACGTACATATACACATGTACAGGTTCTTGATGATGAGAGTGTGACAAGTGAAAGAGATTTGAGAGAGATCTTGCAGAATATGAAGGTTGGTTTCAGCATGTATTGTACCACTGCATACGTGTACGTACATTTTGACAATAACATGTGTACACACACCATTCTGTACACACAACCTAATTCAAACTATGTACGGACATGTGCATTTTGTCAATAACATGTGTGCATACAAGAGAGGAAGTAGAGTTGACTTGTGTCATGGTAAGATCATGTGAGATGGAATTAGTTGTTGGTCAGAGGTTCTTGTAACAAGTGTGATTTATAGCTAAATTGCTTGATTGCAAGTGTGCTGCATAGTATGCATGTATTTATAGTAGTTAGTCAAAGTGGTTTGTTCAGGTTAGATACAAGCCACTTTTTCCCTTGCCCTTTCACCATTGTGCGAGATCACAGGCATTACAATGTATTGGGCTGATCATTTGGTAACATCTAGTGGCATAAATTGGTTGTAACCCTAGCTCCAAAGCTGACTGACTCCCTCATGTGCATGATGATTGATGAGCAGTATGATAGTCTTAGCTGCGCATCCTACTTTAGAGAGACATAACTAACACACCACACAGTACATATGTGCTTTAATTTTTGCAGGGTGAAATTTCACAGATCTTGGATTTTAGTATTTTTAGTGTTTTTAGATTCACAGATGGCCATGTTTTGCCACTGCACAAGAGCCCCATCTAAAGTTTTGCAGATGGCCTCCAATCTGTGAATAATATAACAGCACACAAAAAATTAGAGTGCGTATACATATGTAATACTTATAACCTCCTCTTACTTATAACAATAATTATATTATACTTATAACAATACTTATAACCTCCTCTTACTTATAACAATAATTATATTATACTTATAACAATACTTATAACCTCCTCTTCGTACATGACTTTGCAGTCTTCATTTGAAGAGCAGTTGCATGGGAGACTGAGGGAGTGCATTCTGGCCAGCATGGACGAACAGGAGGCGATGGTGAACGCACAGGCTTCACACCTGTCCGGTCACTTCGGTGAACTGAACAGAGAGGTGCGTACATACATACCTGTAATGCACTACATTATTGTAATATTTTGCACTCACTCCTGCATAATTATGTACATTAACTATGTACGTACATACGTACGTACGTATGTATGTATAGTCACACCTGGTTCATCTGAAAACCTCATTTATGGGACACAGCTAGGGCTGTGAATCCCCAATCGCTACATTTTGTACAATCTACCCCCGTTTATCCAACACCTGGTTTATCTGACATATTTTATGAGGAACAGATGTGGTCGGATAAACGAGGGCCCACTGTGCATACGAACATACATACATATGTATGTCCGTATGTATCTATATAATACGTATTATATTATGTGGTCAAAATATGATCTTGCAGTAAGATTTGTTTAATTCCAACCCAGTGAATCATAACAAATAACACCTGGTGTTCTGTCCACATGCTGTGACCTTTGCAGGAGAGCACAAATTGAAATTGAAAATGTACAATTGTGTAAACATCAGTCTGTAATTCATGCACTGCTTTTTTCCATATTTGGATTAAACAAATCTAAACTGCAAACAGTGAAACCTGAGTACACAGGCCTGTGTTAGTACAGTGGAACCTAGTACACAGGCCTACGTTAGTACAGTGGAACCTGAGTACACAGGCCTACGTTATAGTACAGTGAAACCTGAGTACACAGGCCTACGTTAGTACAGTGGAACCTGAGTACACAGGCCTGTGTTAGTACAGTGGAACCTGAGTACACAGGCCTACGTTAGTACAGTGGAACCTGAGTACACAGGCCTACGTTAGTACAGTGAAACCTGAGTACACAGGCCTACGTTAGTACAGTGGAACCTGAGTACACAGGCCTACGTTAGTACAGTGGAACCTGAGTACACAGGTCTACGTTAGTACAGTGGAACCTGAGTACACAGGCCTGTGTTAGTACAGTGGAACCTGAGTACACAGGCCTGTGTTAGTACAGTGGAACCTGAGTACACAGGCCTGTGTTAGTACAGTGGAACCTGAGTACACAGGCCTACGTTAGTACAGTGGAACCTGAGTACACAGGACTATGTTAGTACAGTGGAACTTGAGTACACAGGCCTATGTTAGTACAGTGGAACCTGAGTACACAGGACTACGTTAGTACAGTGGAACCTGAGTACACAGGCCTACGTTAGTACAGTGAAAAACGGTTAATTAGTATGCTGCAATTTATTTCACAAAATTCTGGCCTATAGTGACCATTTCGTCACATCACTCAATCTGCTGTGTATAGTAATGCTACACAATAGTCATGAGTTTGTTTGCAAAATATTGGCATGTTGAGTGTTTTGGTGTATTATGTAAGTGATGGCATATTAACCATTTGTCACTGCATACAACTTAGTGGCTGTTGTAGACAGGTGGCTGCATTATAAAAGTAAAAGATACAGTACATATGTATGTGCATGTTACCAGTATGTAGCGCAGGTATGAGTGGCTGCTGTAAACAGGTAGCAAATTCTACCCGTATTTCTGTTCTTCCCATCAGTTCATGAAGAATCAAGATGCAGTGAATGGGTTTGTGGCACAGCAGACACTTTCTCTGGAGGGACTGTTCTCTTCCACTGCAGAGTCATTGGACAAGCAGGTATGTATGCATACATACGTATGTACCTATGTTCATATGAATGAACCCACCATGCCATGAATATAGTTATACAGTACACTCCAGTATGCATGTACTGCATGTACTGCATGTACGTACGTATGAAACACATACTGAATGAAGTTTGCAAGCACTTTTATGTACATATATGCATACGTATGTACATTCATCTGTATGTACGTTAGATGAGTATACTTCACATTGTTTGTATCATGTACAGGCCTAAGGATATTGCATCTGCATACGTATGTATGTGCGTACAGTACATTCAGCGGAGTATACTTAGAGCAAACACTAGTAACAATTTTTTTTTGCTGTCAGTGTAATATATGGTAAGAGAACACTGTGTTGACTGTAGCAAAGTTCTGACATAATATATGACAAAACATTTGTGTGGGAATTTTCACTTTTGTTGTATCAGTGTTTCACTGTACGTATAATCACATACATATGTTGTAAATGTTCACTGCCATGACATGCCAAGACTGCCATGTACGTACGTATGTACATTGGTCTTGAAATCAGTGACGATGTTTCTAAAGCTTCTACAAGCATAAATTTTCCCTTCAATTGATCAACAGAAAATGGGACGTTTTGGTCCACAGGACCTTCAAATTTATCAGCTGATGAATCATGAAGCATCATGAAGGTCCACAGACCGAAACATCCTATTTTCTGTTGATTAATTGAAGGAAAGATTTAATTGTGTTAGGAGAAGCTCCAGAAGATCGTAACATACATATGTACATACACACACAAGTTTGTGTTTGTATGCGAAAGTCCATACGTATGTACATACACTTGTGTTTATATGCAATAGCCATTTGTATGTATGTGTGCCTGAGGGTTGGACACAAATCCTTCAATTTTGAAGAACACCATATTATGTACCAAACAACTGAACCCCAACACACTATGTGCGTATGTACTATACGTATGTGCAGTATGTGTAACAGTGGTATCCCACTTTTCCTGTGTACATTGCAATACATTTCCCATGTACAGAGCTAAGGTGTCATTCAAGTACATACATACATACGTACGTATGTACTTGAATTGGAGAATCGTGATATGTGTGGAATTTGCCCTAAATCATGAAAAGATTGCATGCGAAAAGATGGCTATTACGGATCAAAGTCCTATGCACCATATTTTCATGATATACGTAAATTGCTAGTTCATATCTAGATTCTACCAATTTGTAATGATTTCACTGCAATGTATTGCGACTAGCACCAAGTTGCTATTGTTTTATAGTTTACGGCTTACATGTGTGCGTATATCATGTGCATACTCATGGACTTACGTACATGTAGGTTAGAGCTGTGGCTTCTCAGCAGGAGAAGATTAGGTCATTCGAGGAAGACTGCACTGCAGAGGACACACGCCTGCTGTCTGAAATCAGCAGCTTTATCAGTCAGCAACTGAGGGGACGTCAGGAGAGGAGAGAGGCCAGATTCACGAAAGTGAGTTGTTCCTAGTGGATACTGCTCCAGTCATAGGTTAGAATGTCTATGCTTCAATTTACATGTACAGTTGAACCTCAATAAAATGTACCCTGGATGCAATGAACTCTCTGATGTAACAAACACAGACCTTAGAACTCACACCTATTTGCTCTAATGTAAATGACCCCTGATGTACAGTGAATTCTCGTTAATCCGCCGCCGCTTTATCCGCCAAACCCTTCTGTCAGCCATCAGTTTGTGCACGAATTATTACAAATACTGCATATTGATTTGGATAATCCGCCAAACTCATTAATTTGCCAATATTCTTCAAACGAATTGTGGCGGATTAATGAGGATTCACTGTAGTGAACACTCGGATGTAGTGAGCCTTTTCAGTGGTCTCAAGGGGGTTTATTATAGTGAGGTTCAACTGTATACCGTATGTGTATTGAAACCTCTGGTGCCGCAATAATCCAAACATTCTCTCTAATCTGACCAACTTATGAAGTACAGTCACCACAACACATTCTGTTGCTATATAAGCACATATTCAGTACCACATTCACTGTCAAAGCTACATATTGGGGAGAGGGTGGGGGGGAGGGTGAAATTCTACAGCACAAACTCAGGGGACTGTGCTGAAGTTCATCTTTAAAGTATGTCATGTAAACAGTACTGCATGTTGTGCTGGGCTTGGACTTGTGTAATGAAGTGCTGTCTTTATGTAAGTGCCTGAGTGTTGAGTGTGCATTCATGATTAAGAGTAGGATCACGTGTAGTATCTGTATGTACGTATGCTTTGTTTTATTATTATTACATAGGCTAGGTATTTATTGTATAACGCAGTAGTATTAACCACATGTTTAGATTGGTCCGTGTTGCCTGTGTGAGGTTCTTGGTGTCAGAGCCCAGCTCGGGTAGGTGCTCCGCGCCGTGGTGCCTATAATTATGAATGGATTTGAAGTCTCACTGTCGTAGAGCAAACGACCTAAGTGCAGCCGCGTTACCTTGTACTTCATGTTTAGCAATTTCACACCAATGGGGTCAGCTACGTACGTGTGTTTATGTACATATGTACCACATTGCACTTCTCCCACAGCTCTTGCAAGGAGAGGATGACCTGCGCTCTGTGATGAATGAGGACCATGCCCAGCAGCAAAGGTGAGAAACACACAATGTCAGGGATCGAGGTGCTTGTGGGAATTTTTTGTTAAAATGGTCTGTTTGAGGGTGATGGGGAGGTGACCCTATATCTGAATGATACAATACCCTACCAAGGTGAATAATGCAGTCAAACCTCATTCAGACAAACTTGGGGGGGGGGGGGGGAGGTAGTTGATTCTCATTGTCTGAAGTTCTTCTTATCAGGATAATAGTAATACATACATGTACAGTACTACAGCAAACCAACAAGGCTGGGAAAATAGTTTGTGCCAAGCAGAAATTTGGCTCAAGAGTGTTCTTCTTAGCATGAGCTTCTACTGTCACTTGAAGGATTCCTACATTGATCACACAGGAAAGCCGTGACTACTGTACAGTATGTGTGTAGTCACAACATACGTACATACATATATACATACTTATTAGAGGGTACACAGGGAGTACATATACATAGAAGCCCACACCTCCAATTCACACACTTACCCATTGATTCACATCACACCAGTTTCACTATGACAACATCTTTAAGTAGTGTTACTGTGCACAGCACATACGTGGCATACCCCGCCATTCCTACACATGTTCACATTCACATGCTGGTGCTTCCTCTTGTGTAGTTGTGCAAACAGTCACAGCTGGTGTTTCAGTTTCATTGTGTGTATGAGGTACGTATATGAAGTAGCAGGGCTGGAAGTGACTGGGGGGACTTTCCTACGTAGGTGTTCACACGTTCTTACAGTGGTTTGAATTGAGATTCTTTCCCTTTGGAAGCAGCTAGGGTGGCTTTTGGTGTAGTACTGTATGTACAGCAATACATCTGGGAAATAAAGAGAGATGTCTAGTGTAATCATTAAATAGAGGCCTCCCAGTTTAATGTATGTATGTAAATACTGTTTGTGATTACAGTGGAAAGTGGTTAGTATGCTGCAACTGGTTTCACAAAATTCTGGCCTAAAGACCATTTTGTCACATCACCCAATCTGCCATGTATAGTAATGCTACACAATAGTCATGAATTTGTTTGCAAGAATTGTGGCATGTTGAGTGTTTTGGCATATTAAGCAAT
>CAUJGJ010000277.1:2020900-2028400 GCA_963170055.1 Halisarca cf. caerulea | reverse complement strand
CATGTACGTACGTTGAATTAATATGTAGGCACATGTACGTATGTTGAAATTATATGTAGGCACATGTATGTACGTATGTTGAATTAATATGTAGGCACATGTACGTATGTTGAATTAATATGTAGGCACATGTACGTATGTTGAATTTATATGTAGGCACATGTATGTATGTTGAATTAATATGTAGGCACATGTACATACGTATGTTGAATTAATATGTAGGCACATGTACGTATGTTGAATTAATATGTAGGCACATGTACGTATGTTGAATTTATATGTAGGCACATGTATGTATGGTGAAATTATATGTAGGCACATGTACGTATGTATGAATGTACTATGGACATACATACATAGAAACTGTCTGTACAATATGCCCATAGGATGTTCAACCCTTCTATTCTATTACATTAGATTTATTGTACTGTGTGTATGTATTTCACTCACAGGACAGGACAGCTGAGAACCAGTTACCAGAAGAAGAGACCCAACCACCTTTGGATACTGTGAGCAATATGTTTACACATAATATACATACTGTTATGCAGTGGACCCTCTGTGCACCAAGGACACCTCCCAAACAGGTCACAATTGCTCTGCCCCATTGAAAGTCCATCACATTAACATGTGTACGTACTTACGTACATACGTATAAGTCCTCTGAGATGAGGACACCTCTGTGTGCAGGCCTGTTTACTGTTGTCCACATGGTGTCCTGATTGTAGAGGTTTCACCGTAGTAATTAGGTGTGTACATACATACATACAGTGTGCGGCTACACACAGTATGTACATACCTTATCATGTTCAGGACATTGATTTGGTATTGGGTTCAGTTGTGAAGCACCATGCGTATGTTTTGTGTACATACGTATGTAGTTCGTGCAGTTTCCACCCTAGGATGTACTCTGATAGTTCCATGACCTGAAGCCTGACTTGATCTGGTGTATACGTGTGTACAGAAACACACACACACACACACACACACACACACACACACACACACACACACACACACACACATACACACACAATCTTAAATGTACATGCACACATGCACCTCATGCATGAAGACCAAATACCCATCTTGTGTATGTACGTATGCCCAACAGAATGTGGTACTTTCTCTTAGAGTGCATTAAGAGATGTGGTATGACTGTAATGTAAAGAAATCTTTCAAGTGTACGCATTTTGTGGCTGCAATTTAGCAAGTTTGTATACAAAGGGAGTGCTGTACAGTACCTGCGTACATACATTCATGCATAATATGTAACTCCGACACTGATACAGTAGAACCCGTCTATAAAGATCATTCAAGGAGCTAGTTGATGGTGGTCTCTTCAGACAGGTTGTCTGTATACAGAGGTATATGAGTGCCACTTAGGTGGTCCATTAGCCAGCTGACAGTGCATGGTCTCTATAGACAGGTTTTGCTGTATATGGAAATTGAAGCAGATAATCGTCTGCCATTTGTACCTCCTCTGGGGAGCCATACTCTGATAACCCTTGCCACCTGCTAATGTGGATGTGTGCATACTAAACTAGGAAATACAGTGGTATTTTCTAATGCTGTGTCACAATGGCAGCAGTCACATTCCGTCTACACCATAAGAGATAAGGCTGATAGCAATTACTAGTGAGAATGCTAATCAGCACATGTGTTCTTCTAAACATTTTTGTCTCTTCAATATGTGGTATTTGTGCAACAAGGCAAAATGTCATACAAGATTTCAAAATCTTTTGATTTTTGACAAAATTTTGTAAGATTTTTGACAAAATTTTGCAATATTTCATCTGATATTTTGCAAGATTCCCTGTCTGAGGACTTCAATGAGATTTGAGGGTTCTTGCTGGATGTCAAATTTCAAGATATTTGTATTTACTAGTTACTATACGTCTGCTGAGGGAGTATCGTATTTACTGTGCGAGATCCTAAGGGGCGAGAGCAGTAAATACGATACTCCCAAGGATAGGCGTATAGTAACTGGTTTATCGCCAAATAAACTCTCCAAAAACGGGAAATCGTTCCTAGAATCATAGAATAGAGAAGTGGATTTCAGTACGTGCGTAGAACAAGACTAAAAAGATTCAATTTCGATAGGAGGAAGAGGATTTCGAAGACAATAAAGAACTTAGTCACAAAGGTAATGTCAGGTGCGGTTAAGTTTTACTTTTATATTTGGAGGAAATGTCTCTGCTCGTTGCTTCTATAAAAGCCTATGCGAAGTCTCCTGCGTTTCAGAAAGCTAGACTTTGCTCTGGTTTGTCTTCTGTTGCGTTCCTTCTGTTTACATTGGGTCTATGCTTCATTGATTGTGGTTTCACAGTTTACATTGCTTAATTACTTACTGCCCTTGACTGGGTGCTTACCTGTGCTGCCAGGGTAGTAACCAAATTTACTGCCCTGGTGGCTCCTTTGATGTATGACGTCATCGGGTGAGAAAATATTATAGTCCACACTTAGATTTGATATGTCAATTATTAGAGTGTAGACAACTTCACCATGCTGTGGACACTTGGCATCACTTCTACAAGTTTTTGTGTTGTATGACAGTGTTGCATAGTATAGACTGTCTATGATTCGGACTTCTCTGTGTGCATTGCGGTTATCCATCAAATCTCTCCATATGCACAGACGGCCCTTGATGACAGAGAAAACAGCATATCATCAAAGAAGTCTTTAAAGTTGAGGAAAACCAAGCACACTCCACTGCCCTCATCAGGGAGTAAAATCCCAAGGAAACAGCCTCTCCAATCTGTCAACTGACCAGAAGCATGCAGTTGGACTTTTGTAGTCATGGCAGCAGTACTTTTGTAATCTAACTTTATGTCTAGTACTGTACACAGCTTTGTGTTTGGAGACTTTGGTTCATTTAATTCAGTGTATTCTCACTTTCCCTACTTCGAGTTTATTATTTGCCATCATAAATGTATTCATCCAAGTACAAAAGTGTCGTTTGAATAATTATATGACTTTTTTGTGAATGAGACTGCACTCGTGAGCTGATTATTTGTATGACAGCATATACAGTGGAATTTGAACTTCTTAATTAAAACGAACTACCCAATATATAGTGAAAACAGAATGTACCTTTGCATATATGGAGTACAGAAGAACTACACCGAAAAAACATGGCTGCCATATATACATTGCGAAAGTTTTATTTTTGCCCGAAAACTACACTGCAAATTCCTATATACATCCCGCAAATATGTATATATATGCTATAGGGGATGTAGGAAGTTGCACAGTGTGCACGCATGCAGTTCAACTAAACTATGTCTAGCCCTGTGTACCTGTCTAGCCTCATGTATGTATAGCCCTATGCTTGTCTAGCTCTATGCCTGTCTTGCCCTTTGCCCACCAACCCTGTGCCTGTTTTACAACTTACCCTTGTTCCAAGTGTTTTAGGAGGATCCTTTATTGCATGTGTCAATCCTACATCTTTATTTTACCATTTTTAAATGCTTTTTATACACTCTTGTATTATAGTGGAAACATCTGCACAAACGGCCATAGATACTCTATAGTATCTATGCATAGACATGCAACAAACTGTTTTTCATGCACATGGAGGTCCCAAAGTGCACATGTCCGTTATAGAGAGCACTATATAGGCTCCACTGTATATAATAAGCATATTATCAAAAGGGTATATATATATATATATATATATATATATATAATATGTATATATTATAGGGTATATATATGTGGAAGGGATAACTCAGAATGAGCTTAAGGATATGTTGAGGGGAATTGCATGGGGAAGAGTAACAGAAGAGTGGGGTACGGATTTGCAGGGAAGGCCTAAACTGAGCATCATGAAGTCTCCATATGAGAGTGGACATCAATCCAGCTGTGCATGTGTGCCCAACAAGGTGCACAGGTCAATCCTGGCCAAGTTGAGAGGGGCACTGTTCCGTTTAGAATTGAAGCAGGAAGATGGAGGGGGTTGCAAGAGAGGAAAGGATATGCATGCACTGTTCACTGGGAGAAGTTTACCACTGGATGATGAGGTGTACGGCATGGACAGAAAGTAGGACCCTGCTGATTGAAAAGGTAAATTGTATGATTGATGTGCCCAATTTTTTATTGTTTTCATTCGGACTTCCGGTGGGTGTGTAACCCTCGTCCGATATATGTATATACTGTAATATGGATTTGAAGAAAAGTCTTATAATAGAGAATTTATATAATAGTAGTAGAGAAGTATGAATTTATACAGGAATGAATTATAGGAATTGTTTTGAAAACAATTGCCAAATATGGCAATTGTTTTCAAAACAATCATCCAGTTACAATGAACAGTATGTTCAATGAATGTTCAGCTGTGCACTTACACTCAAATGCTTTGCAAGTGATTCGAGTACATGGGGCGGCAGCCCCCACGAGTTTCTAACTTGAATTACTTGTTCTGATGAGGAGGTGGCAGATTACGTACTGGATAGAGCGTGTACCGATTGTCAATTGATGAAGAGCATAGAAGGAACGTGGAATGAGAGATTTGAGGAATGATTGTTCAGAACTTGTATGTCTAACTCTAATTATAGGTTTCATGTGCATGTACTTGTGGTGTGTGTATGACATTGTACATTGTGATAGTGCTGCATTGGACCTTGTGTTGGTCATATAGTGTCGCAAGATACAATGCACTGAAATATATAATAACACTGTAATAATAATTATATATAGGGGAATTTTTTAAAGAAAATTATTATCATTAATTGTATACAAAACATCTGTGCCATATGCATGTGTGAGATATTACATCAACCCACACATGCACACATCCCATATACCCAGTCCACTGCATGTATTAACGTGCACTTAGATTGCATTTGTAGAGAGGTTTGATTTACACTATTGCTGTAGCTGATCGCGAATCTTGATTTGGAAAAGTCCATGCACAGTAACTTCAAATTACTGGAGTATCTTTGTTCAACAGACAACTAAACATTGTTGTATGTCATATACTCCTTGGGACCAGGAAAACTGTCCTGATTATTGAGGTGTCCTCATTTCAGGGGTTGAAGATGTACTGGGGCTTATTATAGTGGATTATTTGGTTCCAGTGGCATGTGTCCACACAAGAGGGGTATCTGCAATTAATTAATGGGGTTGGGATTAGAGGGGTGTCTGCAATTAATTCATGGGGTCTGGGATTAGTGGGGTCCACGTGCATTGGTAGTGTGAACTGTGACGTACTAGCTGCGGTGCGACTGATCGACTACATGGTACCATTTCCGCATCAGACATGATATCAGCAATTCCACATCAAACGCTAAACGGAAGATGGAGAATTCTAGACAGTACGGATTTATTATACTTGCTTCGGGCAGCCCATATATTGCAAACAATTACTATAGAATATATATAAATATGTATTAAATGAATTCACCGTACACCGAACTCAAATTGTAGTGCACTCGAAACCCTGCGAGGGGCGGGGGTTACTGCCACACCAAAGGCTGCGTATCGAAGTACGTGTCCACATTTTATTCCTTGCTCTGGAGGAGTCCAAACGAGTCGTCATTTGTTCAACATCTCTGTGACGGCCACCAGTGTTCTATCAGTGAAGTAGGGAGCCTTTTGGTGGTACGATCCGGGACAAGCTTCGTTTGGCTCTTTTGTTGAGGAAGGTTCGTTTTCGAATCCAGACTGAGAGAGAATTTGTAGCATTCTCGGGGTGCTGTATTGCTTTTTTGTGTGCACACTAACGAGAACTTACCGAAAGAATTGGCGTTCGTGGGGATAAATTCGTAAGAAAATGCCTTGGACAGAAGCAGAGAACCGCGTGTGTGGACCTTTGTTGAAGAAAAACAAGTCAGGAACGTGGATTAGGCGGTTTCTGGTGTTGGATTTCTCTGGTCGCGTTTTAAGGCTGTACACGGAGGACGTCGAGGTTAGTGAATGAGGAACCAAGCATGACCGCTCAAACTTACCATTGTCAAGTGATTGTAGCATATGGTTGTAGCCAAGGTTTGTACGGTCGCTGTATAGACCGATAGTGTGTTTAAAATCTCCTGAAACGTGTTTCGTATGTAGGCAAGTGCATACTCAGTGTCAAACCAGTCACCTCAGAACTGAAGACAACGCAGATCGGGTTGTCCTCACCCAGTTCGTTCGGGGATTAAATTTCTGTTTTGTGTTTCAATGGCTTCAGCGTTCACTCCTAATTGATCCTTTCGGAGCCTCTTTGCAAATTTTCTCTGTAATCTTCGAAACTACTCAATGTACTTAGCTACCTTAATGCACGTGTGTGTGTGTGTGTGTGTGTGTGTGTGTGTGTGTGTGTGTGTGTGTGTACTATGTGTGTGTGTGTGTGTGTGTGTGTGTGTGTGTGTGTGTGTGTGTGTGTGTGTGTACTGTGTGTGTGTGTGTGTGTGTGTGTGTGTGTGTGTGTGTGTGTGTGTGTGTGTGCATGTGTGCATGCTTTCACTCATGAAGACATTGGATTATTCTTGAAAGTGAAGATGTGATGGTGGTCAATTCTGCATGCCATTGATTGTCCTGTGGCGTGTGTTTCATTCAAAGTTGACGTGTGCAAAATGTTGAGTTCTGATGAGTTTGCAAGGAAAATGTCCGTGTAGGCGCATAACTATAGGGTGTTGCCACATCAAACCCCGATTGTAGTCGGAAGGGGTACAAATACAAGCAGTTTTGTTTCTCTGTTTTGGACTAACACTCAAATTCAACCACACACCATTGCTCATGCAGAGAGCTTGTAGCTTGTGTTAGTCAACGACATGCTAGTGAGTTTTTTGTTCTCTGTTTGATATCTGCATGGTTGAAAGTGAGACAGCTTCTGAAAAAACAAGCATGCTAGCTAGTATTGAATATCACTTCCCAATTACGTTACATAGTGTAGAGTGTCTATGGTGTGGTATGGTGTCTGTGTGTGTGTGTGTGTGTGTGTGTGTGTGTGTGTGTGTGTGTGTGTGTGTGTGTGTGTATGTGTGTGTGTGTGTGTGTGTGTGTGTGTGTGTGTGTGTGTGTGTGTGTGTGTGTGTGTGGTTCAGTCTGACTTGTAAGATCACATGAGTGCAGAGTACTTCCTGCCTTGTCTACCACAAGTGTATTTTGAGGTCAGTCAGAACTGTTCTGACCTAATCCTGAGATTTTGAGGGCATTTTGTGTGGTGTAGTGTATTATCAGTACACCTCCTCTGTTGTTATAGTGTAGTGTGGGGAAGTACCATAAGAAATACCCTGCATTGAGATTGTTACCATATGAAACACATCACACACTCCTGGTTAGCACACACTCCTGGTTAGCACACACTCCTGGTTAGTACACACTCCTGGTTAGCACACACTCCTGGTTAGCACACACTCCTGGTTAGTACACACTCCTGGTTAGTACACACTCCTGGATAGCACGCACTCCTGGTTAGTACACACTCCTGGTTAGCACACACTCCTGGTTAGCACACACTCCTGGTTAGCACACACTCCTGGTTAGTACACACTCCTGGTTAGCACACACTCCTGGATA
>CAUJGJ010000277.1:1985900-2010900 GCA_963170055.1 Halisarca cf. caerulea | reverse complement strand
TATGAAAATGTCCATAATGTTCCCCTGTGGTTCATTATCTTTAGGTGAAAAATACTCAGAATCCGCCGAAAATGATGAAATTCTGTTTTGGTAAGTTGTCATTCAGTTTCAATTGAATTCAGTTCGATTTGTTCTGTAACACGTGCACACACACACACACACACACACACACACTCACATATTGAGACCTGTTATAACAAACTTCCAAAACACATACTAACAAACCCTCTCTATAACAAACTGCTTTTGTGGGCCCAGATGGATTTTTATGCATGTAAAACAGCCTCTAACATAGTGCAACCTCTGTATAGCAAACTGATTTTGATTCTTTTAACACTGTCTACTACAGAGAGATATCCAAGGGTTTGGCAATTCCACTTTGTCATGATAACAAAATGCACACATGACCCACTCAAAGCTACACTTACAAGGATACACACACACACACACACACACACACACACACACACACACACACACACACACACACACACACACACACACACACACACACACACACACACACACACACACACACACACATGACCCACTCAAAGCTACACTTGCAAGCATACACACACACACACACACACACACACACACACACACACACACACACACACACACACACACACACACACACACACACACACACACACACACACATGACCCACTCAAAGCTACACTTACAAGCATACACACACGTGCATGTACGTATATATGTACGTAGTTATTGTATTTGAAGGGTACCATTGTGTACTCTCACAAGTTTGTGGGCTGTGTTCGTTTGTATCACTCAGAGCTGTGCCTGTCAAGCAGTGATCTTCATCATTTCTCTGCGGACACTGAGCAGGACAGAGCAGCCTGGGTAGAAGCCTTAAGACGTGTTGCTGTGAGTCAGGATTACAATGTGAAATGTACACGCATGTGTGCATGCACACACACACACACACACACACACAAAAAAAAAAAAAAAAAAAAAAAAAAAAAACAACGCATACACACACAAAACGCACACACACACACACAAAACGCACACACACACACACACACACACACACACACACACACACACACACACACACACACACACATACATGCACACACACACAACACACAAAACGCATACACACATGCAGCACGTACATTGAGTGGGAAAGTATGCATGTAACGCAATGACTCGTGTAGCATGCAATCACCTTCAAATGTGCTAAAATGTTGAAAGCACTTTCAAAGTGCTACCTAAATGCCGTAAAACGTCTGAAGTGCATACTTTGGAACACTTCAGAATACATTAATCTACTACCTCATTAATCCGCCAACCTCACTAATCCACCATAAAATGGGAGATTCCAATTGTGGTGGATTAGAAAGGTTTCATTGTATTTCAAAACCTTAAATTGACTTGCATGTGTTGGAACTCCTTGGAAACTACAATCGTGTTCTGGAATGCACCCTCTAAAGAGCAGTGCCACACCCAGACAAAGGGTTCCCCCTCAAGGGCAGTGCCACACCCAGACAAAGGGTTCCCCCTCAAGGGCAGTGCCACACCCAGACAAAGGGTTCCCTCTCAAGGGCAGTGCCGTACCCAGACAAAGGGTTCCCCCTCAAGGGCAGTGCCGCACCCAGACAAAGGGTTCCCCCTCAAGGGCAGTGCCGCACCCAGACAAAGGGTTCCCTCTCAAGGGCAGTGCCGTACCTAGACAAGGGGTTCCCCCTCAAGGGCAGTGCCACACCCAGACAAAGGGTTCCCCCTCAAGGGCAGTGCCGTACCCAGACAAGGGGTTCCCCCTCAAGGGCAGTGCCGCACCCAGACAAAGGGTTCCCCCTCAAGGGCAGTGCCGTACCCAGACAAAGGGTTCCCCCTCAAGGGCAGTGCCGTACCCAGACAAAGGATTCCCCCTCAAGGGCAGTGCCACACCCAGACAAAGGGTTCCCCCTCAAGAGCAGTGCCGTACCCAGACAAAGGGTTCCCCCTCAAGGGCAGTGCCGCACCCAGACAAAGGGTTGTGCCACCAACAAAAACGTCCTGTGTGGCATTCCCAGGGAGCGTAGTTGCACCCAAGAATGCATGCTTTCCATGTCTGAAGTTCACGGGCACTTCCAGGAAGCTTGCTACATCCTCTGACCTCTTTGCACTTCCAGGATGCGTCTTTCCTGTACGAGATGATAATTAGATATGCAGGCAAATACCAACAGGACCTCTGTCATTGGCATCCACTCAGCCCATTCCCGTGGTGTACTTGACAGCGGAAGGGACTACAGACCTCGTGGCTGTTCGCATATCTCGGCAGTTAATTTCATACCTGTCACTCAGCCTCCGACGTACTATCACCATTCCTTCCTCGATAAGTATGTAGTACCTCGTCATTGTCCCTTTTAAGGGTAGCGGATCATACGTATGTACGTATATAGTGTGTGCAGTATATAGAGGCCGATGCGTGTGCAGTTGGTCAGTTGTCCCTGTGCTTGTGCCTTCTGTAGACCAACCAAGGCTTCTCAGACACACTTCAAACTCGAGAACGAACCAACACCTCTGTTGATGAGTTGGTTGCTAAGGAAGTCTATAAAACAACTGTTATTGGAGGAGTTGTTGTGAAGCAGAGCGTTGGGCAGGAGAAACAGAACCCCAAGGCCATTGAATCAGCTCTAAAGTCTGACTTTGCACACACAATGGAGAAGACTAAGGTGCTTAAAGCTGGCTATGCTACAAAGCAAGGAGCAGTTGTGAGTGTCTCTGTTAGTAGCTTAGCTTCTTTGGTTTGATTACAGTGGAATTTGCTCTTTTTAGAGGAAAAACTGGAAGAAGAGATTTTTTGTTCTAACACAGAGGTCTTTTTCATATTATAGGAATCTTGAGGTGTGTGTGTGTGTGTGTGTGTGTGTGTGTGTGTGTGTGTGTGTGTGTGTGTGTGCTTGTGTATCTGCTTGTCTACCTGTCTGTGTCTGTCTCTGCCTGTGTCTGTCTGTGTCTGTCTTTGTCTGTCTCTGGCTGGCTGGCTGTGTTTATCTGTGTCTGTGTGTCTGTCTATCTCTCTCTCTGTGTGTGTGTGTGTGTGTGTGTGTGTGTGTGTGTTTGTGTGTTCGAGTGAGTGAGTGAGTGAGTGTACTGGTGTGTTATGATGCACTCTATCATACCAGCGCTAATACTAGAAAATGTGACATGTACTAGTGTTGGGGAGATGAGGTGCGTATACTAGTATTGGGGAGATGAGGTGCGTATACTAGTATTGGGGAGATGAGGTGTGTGTACTAGTATTGGGGGATGAGGTGTGTGTACTAGTGTTGGGGGATGAGGTGTGTGTACTAGTATTGGGGGATGAGGTGTGTGTACTAGTGTTGGGGGATGAGGTGTGTGTACTAGTATTGGGGGATGAGGTGTGTGTACTAGTAATGAGAGATGAGGTGTGTGTACTAGTATTGGGGAGATGAGGTGTGTGTACTAGTATTGGGGGATGAGGTGTGTGTACTAGTGTTGGGGGATGAGGTGTGTGTACTAGTGTTGGGGGATGAGGTGTGTGTACTAGTGTTGGGAATGAGGTGTGTGTACTAGTATTGGGGGATGAGGTGTGTGTACTAGTGTTGGGAGATGAGGTGTGTGTACTAGTATTGGGGGATGAGGTGCGTGTACTAGTATTGGGAGATGAGGTGTGTGTACTAGTGTTGGGGGATGAGGTGCGTATACTAGTGTTGGGGGATGAGGTGTGTGTACTAGTGTTGGGGGATGAGGTGCGTGTACTAGTGTTGGGGAGATGAGGTGTGTGTACTAGTATTGGGGGATGAGGTGTGTGTACTAGTGTTGGGGGATGAGGTGTGTGTACTAGGGTTGGGAATGAGGTGTGTGTACTAGTATTGGGGGATGAGGTGTGTGTACTAGTATTGGGGGATGAGGTGTGTGTACTAGTGTTGGGGGATGAGGTGTGTGTACTAGTGTTGGGGGATGAGGTGTGTGTACTAGTGTTGGGGGATGAGGTGTGTGTACTAGTGTTGGGGGATGAGGTGTGTGTACTAGTATTGGGGAGATGAAGTGCATGTGTGAGCTTGTCTTCCTTGCAAACTGTAGGACCCAGAGCCTTTGAGAACCATTGATGTCTCAACTATATCAGGAGTTTCTCATTCTCAGGAGTAAGTCCGCAGAATTGTTAGGTATACCTTCAGTAGTTAGTTGTACAGTGCCGTATGTATCTAGTACTGTACACTCAACACTATTAGCCACATGTTACTTACATATGTCCGCAACCTACACAAGTTTTGCTCAATGGTAAAAGGTTATCCTGTGCACCGGTGTACAGTGAGACCTCACTTATCCGCACCTCAGATATCCAATTCCCTCACCTTCCACAGTAGTGTTTACTGAAACAAATCTGCAATGATCCTACTGTACACTAAACTAGTGCTTCCTCATTCCAGGGACGGCGCCACAGGGGGGTCAAAGGGGGCAATTGCCCCCCCCCCCCCCCCAACCATAATATTGGAGGGGCCTTGCCCCCCCCCACCCCGAAGTTGCTCAAGAGCAGGTTAAAAAATTACTAGGTGATATGTACGTACAATTGAAGGTATCACAATGATTTCAAAGATACACTAGATATGAAGCAAATGTAGATTGAAAGAAAATTACCACACAAAAGCAGAGACAATTGATTATTCCTCAGCATTGTCATTCTTTCTTGACGCCAGCGTTGGCAGCCATCTTTTGATTGTGCAATGACCACGCATTCACACGTGTTCATGCAGTTTTTTACTCAAATCTTTTCGATTAAGCCTGATTTGAATTATGGACTCTGGAAAGCGACAGACAAATTTACTTCACATATGGAGGAGTTGTGAATCATCTACAGTGAATTCTCATTAATCCGCCACAATTCTTTTTGAAGAATATTGGCGGATTAATGAGTTTGGCGGATTATCCAAATCAATTTACAGTCTTTTGTAATAATTCATGTACAAAGTTGATGACGGATAAAAGGATTTGGCGGATAAAGCAGTGGTGGATTATAACGAGAATTCACTGTATTAGGTATAGTATACCTAAACTAATAATTATTCCATGGCCACATTGCAACTTTGGCAGACATTTTCCTCTACATATTTTAGTGCACATGATCACCAGTCATGATCACCAGTCGTGATCACCAGTCATCATTGAGCTAAATTTGCGTAGGTGGTGGGTGTAACTTGCATATGGCTGATTTGAATATGATAATATGTACGTGTGTATATGAACTTTCGACACCAGTCTTGCACCACAGTTGCCACAGTTTGGGCACTTGTTCACTTTCCTCTTGCACCAGACCATCACCTGGATGCCATTTTATACCACAGTCATCAAATTGGCATCGATCCGAGTGACAGTCGGGATGCATGACTAAGTGTACTATAATATACAGTCATGCCTGGGTTATCCGACACAGTTTGTAGCCAAAATACTTGTCGGATAACAGAGGTTGTTGGATAAGTGAGGCAGATTTGTGTACATAGAGATAGTCAGTGTTGTTGAATTGATGGTCGGATAAATCAGGTTTCTGGATAACTCAAGTCCAGATAACCCAGGCGTGACTGTATATATGTAACTTTCATCCACACACTGTCACACTTTCATCCACTCACTTGTCACACTCATCCACACACTTGTCACACTCATCCACTCACTTGTCACACTTTCATCCACACACTTGTCACACTCATCCACACACTTGTCACACTTCATCCACACACTTGTCACACTCATCCACACACTTGTCACACTTCATCCACACACTTGTCACACTCATCCACACACTTGTCACACTTCATCCACACACTTGTCACACTCATCCACACACTTGTCACACTCATCCACACACTTGTCACACTTCATCCACACACTTGTCACACTCATCCACACACTTGTCACACTCATCCACACACTTGTCACACTCATCCACACACTTGTCACACTCATCCACACACTTGTCACACTCATCCACACACTTGTCACACTTCATCCACACACTTGTCACACTCATCCACACACTTGTCACACTCATCCACACACTTGTCACACTCATCCACACACTTGTCACACTCATCCACACACTTGTCACACTTCATCCACACACTTGTCACACTTCATCCACACACTTGTCACACTCATCCACACACTTGTCACACTTCATCCACACACTTGTCACACTCATCCACACACTTGTCACACTCATCCACACACTTGTCACACTCATCCACACACTTGTCACACTTCATCCACACACTTGTCACACTCATCCACACACTTGTCACACTTCATCCACACACTTGTCACACTCATCCACACACTTGTCACACTCATCCACACACTTGTCACACTTCATCCACACACTTGTCACACTCATCCACACACTTGTCACACTCATCCACACACTTGTCACACTCATCCACACACTTGTCACACTTCATCCACACACTTGTCACACTCATCCACACACTTGTCACACTTCATCCACACACTTGTCACACTCATCCACACACTTGTCACACTTCATCCACACACTTGTCACACTCATCCACACACTTGTCACACTCATCCACACACTTGTCACACTTCATCCACACACTTGTCACACTCATCCACACACTTGTCACACTCATCCACACACTTGTCACACTCATCCACACACTTGTCACACTTCATCCACACACTTGTCACACTCATCCACACACTTGTCACACTTCATCCACACACTTGTCACACTCATCCACACACTTGTCACACTCATCCACACACTTGTCACACTCATCCACACACTTGTCACACTTCATCCACACACTTGTCACACTCATCCACACACTTGTCACACTTCATCCACACACTTGTCACACTCATCCACACACTTGTCACACTCATCCACACACTTGTCACACTTCATCCACACACTTGTCACACTCATCCACACACTTGTCACACTCATCCACACACTTGTCACACTCATCCACACACTTGTCACACTTCATCCACACACTTGTCACACTCATCCACACACTTGTCACACTTCATCCACACACTTGTCACACTCATCCACACACTTGTCACACTTCATCCACACACTTGTCACACTCATCCACACACTTGTCACACTCATCCACACACTTGTCACACTTCATCCACACACTTGTCACACTCATCCACACACTTGTCACACTCATCCACACACTTGTCACACTCATCCACACACTTGTCACACTTCATCCACACACTTGTCACACTCATCCACACACTTGTCACACTTCATCCACACACTTGTCACACTCATCCACACACTTGTCACACTCATCCACACACTTGTCACACTTCATCCACACACTTGTCACACTCATCCACACACTTGTCACACTCATCCACACACTTGTCACACTCATCCACACACTTGTCACACTCATCCACACACTTGTCACACTTCATCCACACACTTGTCACACTCATCCACACACTTGTCACACTCATCCACACACTTGTCACACTCATCCACACACTTGTCACACTCATCCACACACTTGTCACACTTCATCCACACACTTGTCACACTCATCCACACACTTGTCACACTCATCCACACACTTGTCACACTCATCCACACACTTGTCACACTTCATCCACACACTTGTCACACTCATCCACACACTTGTCACACTTCATCCACACACTTGTCACACTCATCCACACACTTGTCACACTCATCCACACACTTGTCACACTTCATCCACACACTTGTCACACTCATCCACACACTTGTCACACTCATCCACACACTTGTCACACTCATCCACACACTTGTCACACTTCATCCACACACTTGTCACACTCATCCACACACTTGTCACACTTCATCCACACACTTGTCACACTCATCCACACACTTGTCACACTTCATCCACACACTTGTCACACTCATCCACACACTTGTCACACTCATCCACACACTTGTCACACTTCATCCACACACTTGTCACACTCATCCACACACTTGTCACACTCATCCACACACTTGTCACACTCATCCACACACTTGTCACACTTCATCCACACACTTGTCACACTCATCCACACACTTGTCACACTTCATCCACACACTTGTCACACTCATCCACACACTTGTCACACTCATCCACACACTTGTCACACTTCATCCACACACTTGTCACACTCATCCACACACTTGTCACACTCATCCACACACTTGTCACACTCATCCACACACTTGTCACACTTCATCCACACACTTGTCACACTCATCCACACACTTGTCACACTCATCCACACACTTGTCACACTCATCCACACACTTGTCACACTCATCCACACACTTGTCACACTTCATCCACACACTTGTCACACTCATCCACACACTTGTCACACTCATCCACACACTTGTCATACTCATCCACACACTTGTCACACTCATCCACACACTTGTCACACTTCATCCACACACTTGTCACACTTTCATCCACACACTTGTCACACGTGCACCAACACATTAAGCACACCCCCACAAACATGCAAAGTAAAGTTTATAGTCACACATCACTGATGTCACAGCAGCTCAGTTTACATATTTGTAATATTTCTTGAAGTATCTGTTATTCCCCGAACATGGTGTGTGTGGGTTTGCACATGTTTCCACATGTACTGGATGTACGCTGCATATTTGATGAGTGCTTTGTTGTGTGTTCTAGTTTCAAAGACAAGGAGTTCCTACTGGCTGTGCACACTCCGGGCAGAAAATTCTACATGCAGGTGTGTGTGGGTGTGGTCGTGTGATGGGTGTGGTTTTGCAGGTGTGGTCACATGATAGACGTGTACTTGTGTGCAGGTCGTGTGGTGGGCAGGGTCATGTGGTGGATGTGGTCGTGTGGTGGGCAGGGTCATGTGGTGGACGTGGTCGTGTGGTGGGCGTGGCCTTGTGGTGAGCGTGGTCCAATGATTGGCCTTGTTTCATGGTGGGGTTATGTGGTTGTGAGTGCTACTCTTGTTACATGTGTCCACCATGTGTTCTGCTTCTTCTCCTGCAGTGTGACACAGAGGAGGATCGAGGATCGTGGAGAAAAGCTTTTGAGTCGCTTCATTGCTTGAAATCAGACACTGAACAGCATGTAGTAAGTGTTTTGATGTACATATGTATGTATGTTAACTGTTAGCTGCTATTGCTGGCGTGAATTAGCCGGATATGTCATTATTCTTGCTGATTTCTAGACATGCATGGTTACATACACAGACGGGAACACACACACATGCACATGCACATGTACACGTACACACACACACACACACACACACACACACACACACACACACACACACACACACGCACACACACACTAGATTGTTATCACTGTATGAACCAAGCAGTGCACATGGTCGATATTACTTAAAGATTTATAGCCACAGAATAGGTATACTTCACTCTTGTTCTACCTCCAGTTGAACACTGAATCGGAAACCACTAACGGGAGTGAAAGGGAGGAGATCGATGTTGACTCGTTTGAATCCGACGATGGTCTGCAGGAGATATCGGGAACTGACCTATGAGTGTGTTGCTTGCTGCTCAGTTTTATTTACCCACACAATGTCATTTGTTCCTCCCTTGTGTTCTCACAATATGTGTGTTCATTACTTTCTGTTCTTCTCATGCTTTACTATTACACTCGCACACGTACTACATGCAAACAGAAACATGTTTGTTTGTGAGTGTTTTTCATCTGTAAATGAACTTTGTGGTGAAGGGTGATTTAGTGGTTTCCAGTAGTTGGTTTGTAAAGAAACTGTGATTTTATAGCAATTTGGATTACTGTTCATCTGTAATAAATAGAATGTTATTTATTACATATACATACTGTAATGCTGTGTTATTTATTATCTTTGTAATGTTGAAATGTCACTGCGAAGATCGATCTCAAGGTGTTTTGTAGGTGTATGTACGTATGTGTACATTAGGACCTCACTTATCTGCACCTCAGATATCCAGTTCCCTCACCTTCCACAGTAGATTTTATTGTAACTAATCTGCAATAATCCTACTGTACACTATACTACTGCTCCCTCATTTATCCAGTTCCCTCACTTTATCCACAATTTCATTCAGAACGGATGTGTGTGGATAAGTGAGGTCCAACTGTACACACACTCTGATATAAAGTGGTACCCCTTTGATAGGCCACCCTCATGAAAGACCATTGGCCCCTTGTGTAAGACGGGCTTTGCTGGTCACAGTTGTATACATGCCCCATATTAATCCCCCCTCGTCATCAGAGGCCACCTCTTTGAATTCGAATGACCAGCTTTCACATGTGCCTATGAAGGTGGTCTCTCAAAAGAGGTACCACTGTATTGTGCTAATGACATGCATGCCAGCTATTATTTTGTGCATCTGTAGCATGCATCTCACCTTGTGCACAATTAACCCGTCATTTGTATATACGTAGTTCAAGTATTGTACAGTAGACCTCACTCATCGGTACCTCAGATGTCCAGTTCCCTCACCTTCTGCAGTAGTTTTTACTGAAACAAATCTGCAATAATCCTACTGTACACTATACTACTGCTCCCTCATTTATCCAGTTCCCTCACTTTATCGACAATTTCATTCAGAACGGATGTGTGCGGATAAGTGAGGTCTGACTGTACTCACATTCACTGAAGTCTTGTATTGCACATCACACAACATGCCAATTTGAAAACAGTGTGTATACAAAAGAGTACACAGTACAAGACAATCTCTCTCTGGGTTAACGACGATTGCACGCAGGCAATATTACGTACTTCTGAGAACACATGAGATTCATTCCTTTAAGTACGTTCACACTGGTGTGTCGGCGTCAGCTTTGAGGGTAGAATATCGGACGGAAGTAACCAGATTGGAATTCTCGTGTTCCGAAGCGGGACCTCCTCTGACAGGAGGTGAGGAACAACATGGACCACCCTTCCTGAAGTACACCTGAAGACGAGAAGCTAGCCATCTCCTCAAACAACTGAGCAAGTAAAGAGCAGTGTGTACCAGGGGGACCAGAATGAATGCAGATGCGAGACTGGCCCCCACTGCTCTACCTGGATCCGTACTGTAGTCAAGTAAGTAATAGATATACGCGTTCCCCTGCGGATCTGTGCCTCCACCTACGTAGTACACACCCGTGAACACCAAGTACACAATGCCGTAAATGATCGGCCAATAGACATGATATATACTGATGGTGATCCCGTTAACAAAAGTGTCAATGATAGCTACTATCCCTCCTGACAAGTGTGTATTCAAGTTTGGTGCATTGTACACCTCGGGTGATTCCTTTAGAGGGAAGAGTAGAGACCAGTATAGGATTACAATTGAGATTTGCATTGTAGCTCCAAGTGTGAAGAACACCCATTGGACTTTCTGATACCAGGCAACTTGGTCATCCTCCCACGACACTACTTCATAGCTTATTTCCTCTTCCTCATTTGGCTCAGCCATGTGAGAATTCCAACCATTTCCACCATTTCGCCTTCTACAAGTTTGAATAATGCACAAGAATATTTTGAATGTACAAGACACAGCCGAAATCAGCAGATACAATGACCAGGTAATGAAGCCCCAAATTGTGAGGTAGATTAGCTGGTAGGCTGTTGAAACATTCAGGTCAGAGAACAGAAAGACCAGCCACGCAAGATAGTAGAGCGCAATAATCCATCGAGCGATGATGTAAATACACTGCCACCAGTTGTAGGGGAGCCACTGTGAAGAAAGGTGATACAGATCAAATAATTCACATTCTTGAAACTTCCCTTCATATACATGGATGTACCTGTGCACACACACACACACACACACACACACACACACATACACATGCACACACATGCATGCACACACTTACACACGCGTACAGACATACACAAACACACACACACACACACACACACACACACATGCATGCACACATGTACATACGCATACACACATACACAAACACGCACACACACGCACGCACCCACCCACCCATACACATGTACACACACACACACACACACGTGCACACACACACACACACACACACACACACACACACACACATGCACACACACACATGCATGCACACACACACACACACGTGTACACACATACACAAACACACACGCACACACACACGCGTGCACCCACCCACCCACCCACTACCCTCTCATGCAGATGCACCCACACTCCGCATATATATACACATATGTTTGCCTCGTCCTGCTGATACTCAACCCATGTACGCACTGGAAGCAGTACCACTCTCTCTCAACTACACATAGAGTGTCTACAATGAAAGCGCAAACTGTCTATCATGATGTATCATGTACATTAAAAATTATTGTCAATTTCTCTACAGGAGTACTTTTATGCAGGACCACCCTTCATGCAACCAATTCTATGTACCCATAGTTACCAACTGTTCCAGGTTTCACAGGACAGTCACAGAAAATAAATCTGTGCAGTGATGTCTCTAACATTATTAGGTCCCTAGTCTAAGCAGCTAGCCCGTCCCACAAATGCCCTACAGGCGAGTCTCTTCTCTCGCCCATAGGATGTTAGCGGAGACAGACTAGTTGATTAGACTACTAGGTCCCCAGCACCGAGGTGAGGTTAGTCTCCTGAGTCTGAGAACGAGACTAATTAATTACAAGGTGGGGTGAAGATCTAGATCGTGTGACTTACACTACTAATGTCTTGGAAATTACTTGAGGCAAAAAGGGAAAATTTCTTCCAATAGTGATCTTACCAGCTGTCAAATCTACCGTCTGTTGGATAGTTTGCATTATTTTAGTTGAGGGTACCTTCTGCCAGCAACAAAGCAGCTTAGGTTTCTGCTAATGTATGGCCATAGATACTCCATGGTATGGTAAACCATTGGTAATAGATATTATACATAACCAGTTAGGTATGTATAGTCTATATTATCTATGGGTTAACTATCTACACATTCAGTACTTCTGAACAATAAATGGCAAGTGTCCCGCAAACTGCCGCAATGTCATTGTCATTGTCCTCATTACGGTAACCCATTCAACCAAAGGGCTGGTATAAATAGGGGACCATGCAAAAGAACAGGGAAAACAAACAAACAAACAAAATAAACAACAATTGGATATTGACACACCTATGTGTCCCTCAAAATCATAGCAAAGCGCATCCATCTGACCCAATATGTGTTGTAGTGTCTATGCATATGATCTGACACGAAGTATAGAGTGTCTGTGCATATGATCTGACTGTGGCCTTGACACACCCCGTGCACGTGGTAAGTAAAGAAGAAACCGAGTCGCGGTAAATTCGACAACTAACTTACCGGAGTAAAAGACAAACTACGCCAGTCTTTGTCTCTCAGAACCAGTTTCGTCCAGTGTAGTTCACACTTCAGAAGCCGGGCAAGACGCGTACACCTCATCTAGTTCTTGTCTATGGTTCTAGCAGGCACCACAGACCAAAATAGTCTCGCGTACTCAGACCCGGGGGCCTCAAACCATAGATACTCTATACTTCGCTCAAACTTACTCTTTGATCTTTTAAAATGTCGCCGCCCCAGCTCTGCTTCCCACACGTCTAGCTACTCAACCCAAAACCCAAGGTAGAGATACTCCAGAGTCTTATTAAGTCTTAAAGACTCTGGAGTATTGCCACCTTGGGGTTGGGTACTATAACAATTCCTATTCTGCATAGGTCCTGGAATTGTTATAGTAGCTACAATACTACTGAGATGCTGATGAATTGAATTGAATTGAATTCTCTCTTCTCAGATACAGAGTTAATTAAAAGTCTCACCAGACAGCATAGCGTTGATTTGGTTTACATACATACTATAGACTATATCTAAGCACACACAAGGTAACATGTTTCTGGTGTAGGCCAAATTTGAAAGTTGACCAGGCCACCAGGGTTTTTTTCAAAGTCTAGTCAAAGGCATGCATGCAAGTTTTCCTTCAAACTGTATCAGATACTATTAGTGCTAAATTAGAATGCTGAAGCAAAGCAAATTGAAAAAAGATGATGCAAACTTATAAAAGCACCAATAGACAGGGAGTGCATGTCTGCTTGGAACCAGACAGCCACTAGTCCCACAATAACACAAGGGTTGTGCATACATTCAGGCTGAACTCACATGCTTTATAATACTTGAATCAGATAGTTATATGCAATATTTTGGTCAGGGTTTGAGACCAGCATACTTATTGAGAATAAAATGGCGGCGGGAAGTGGGGCTGGGAACGAGACTATTATTCTTATTGTTCCTTTTCCCTCAATTTTTTGAACAGAAAGGGGACCAGAAACATAAAATTAATTTACATTGGCCTAATTTGTCAATTGTAAACATAATTATTAAAGCACAGAATATCCGTTGTAACTACAAAGTTCATATCTGATTCACGCAGCTACAAAAAGTACATCACCAGTTGCAAATAGCACCCACACTCACTCACTGCATAAATTCATGTATATTTATGCATGCAATAAATCTACACATGCGCACACATGTAACTACTACCTATCTGGGAAGACATGCATCAATGTAAACCACTCATTTCCATCTTGGAGAGCTCAGATGCACCACTGTCCACGTCCACTGTTAGGGGGTTGGATGCAGAAATGTAGGGATGCTTGTTTGACTCTGACCTTTCAAATTTTCTGCTGCACCACAAACGAAGGTGATAACTGAGCCACCTTCTAAAACAACTCAGAGCATACATGCCGACATGGAGAAGTGGAAGAAAGAGAAAGGTCACAGCAATAACAATGCCAGCAGATGCACCAGGAGCTGCCTCATAATTCAATGTAGGGTAGATGAAAGGGTTACCATAAGGGTCGGTACCTCCAGCGGCATAGTAGACTCCTGTAAACACGGAGTACACTACACCGAAGGTAAAAGGTATGTACACATGGTAGATGCTGATAGGGATGCCGTTAGCAATGATGTCAACGACAGCCATGACTCCTCCCGTCATGTGAACATTGAAGTTCTCAGCATTGTAGACTTGGGCTGGTGTCATAGTATGGAATAGGAGAGACCAGTACAAGAGTAGAATAGCAATTTGGAGTATAGGTCCCAGCTGGTAGAATACCCACTGAACTTTCTGATACCAAGCTATTCGATCATCCCCCCACGACACTACTTCATAGCCTCGTTCGTCCACCTCGTTGGCGTCTTCTTCCGTTCTCTCCCGTTCATTTGTGTTTCCTCTCCCTTTGCAAAAGGCGACGATCCAGAAGATCATCTTGGCTGTACTGGCTGAAGCCGAAATTAGCAAGTAGAGTGTCCAGAGGATAAATCCCCATATTGTGAGGTAGATAAACAGATATGCAGGAGAAAAGGCGCTAGTAGCGAATACGATCACCAACCAAACGAAATAGTAAATGGCGAATATCCATCGTATGAGGATGTAAACAATCTGCCACCAGTTATAGGGGAGCCACTACAAGGGAAAGATATTAAGAAAAATAATCGGTGTCAATGGAAACATAGATACAGGTGAAAGCGGGCCAAACTTACCGGAGTGAATGCAAGAGGGCGCCAGTCTTTGTTCCTGAACAGAAATTTCGTCCAGTGTAATTCTCTCTTCAGTCGGCGTAAAAGCCATTGGCAAGACATGACTACTAAGTGGCTAAACACTGGTCACGCTATAGGTAGAGTGCCCTAATCCTGATCACTCCCTAATCCTGATCACCGCATCTCCTAGCAGAGACGGAAAGATTTAGGCTTTACTATTCCGTAGCTGTAATGTCCTGTGGTAGGGCTGAGAAATGCCAGGCTAAAATGTCTCCAACTTTAGTTCCTGAGCTCAGGAAAAGCGCTGATTGGCATTAGGGAGTGATCAGGATAAGGTAAAGGGGCGTGCCCTGCGTGCAGAGGGTACAACAATTCAGGGAATTGACACGTGATCAGGTGTCCTAACATTTTGGGCCCCCCTCGTTCTAGGCCCCCCTGGGGGTCTAGAATTTTAAAATTTTAGACCCCCCTGCGTGAGATTAGGCCCCCCTTCCAACGAGTCGCGAAGTGAGCAGTTTCTGTCTGTGGAGATCTGCGTGTCCAACTAGACAGCTTGAACTACACCTACTATCAGAAGAATCACAGCTAGACCCACTGTAACTGGTGCATGGAAAGAATTGTGACTATATATAGATCTTTGGTCCACCTACATGGTTTATTCCTTTTGATCGTTAATTTACTTTTCAATCAAATTTAAAAATGAATACTTCATACACAGATCGATTCTAAACTATTATATCAGAGAAGTATACACATGTCATGTACAAATTTAATGTTAATACAAACAATGAGTGCAAAACCACTTAATAGTCTTATTGTTCTGAGTAAAAATAGACATAGGGATGTCTTGGCAACCGCTATGGTACCATTATTTGCACTGATTGCCAAGTACCATAATTATTGCTTTATCCCTAGTGTCTGGCTGGATGGCCGAATGGCTGCATCTCTCCTTTGTTAAAACAGTCAATAAGATGTTGCCTCATTTCTGGTTGGTGATATCTAGGCCTTATTATGATGACATTGCATCCACCAATGCATATAATATTATTATGATTGTTAAGTCATGGTAAAGTGCATTTTAGTATGGATGCATGCCCATTGCCCTGAAGTATGGTTGTCCCCCAATTGCAATGATATATCTTAATTTTAGTGTCACCATGCCCTTAATTGTAGGAAGGGCTCCAGATCTTGGCACATGCACATTAACAAAGAATACCCATCATCACTCAATGTATGACAGAGGGATGCACCCTTCCAGCCCTTGTCAATTTAATCTTTAAAATATAAGTGTGACCATGCATGTATATCTTATATTATCGTTGCTATAATGTATGTGTATTACAGTTAGTAGTGTATTGTTATTACTATTATTTTTTATTTTTTTACTATTAAATATAAATTAGAATTATGATTGAAGAATCTACAAATAGATTGATATCTGTTTGCATAGTTGTACTGTCATTTTTGTAGGGGGGGCCTAATTTCACAAGCAGGGGTCTAGAATTTTAAAATTTTACACCCCCTGGGGGGCTTAGAATGAGGGGGGGCCCAGAATTTTATGACACCGGCCTTCTCCACACGAATTCCGCATGCAAGGCTAGAATGCTATAGTTCGCGTCATTCCTATGTAATTCTTTCTGAGAACCTAGAGAAGTACTACATGTATTACAATACACATAATCTTAATATGCAAATCGCTATATTAAATAACTTAAAGACTTTCCCCGGCAAACATTAACCTAGTCTATATAGAAAATACAGTGAAATTAGATAGTATGACTAGTAGAAAATACATGATTAGATTAGACTACGTAATTATTTTAGACTTCGGTGTTTTGTATTCTTAGCAGATTAACAATGCATGTTGCACAATCATACTACTCACAAATAAACACATGCAACCATGATACTATAGATCATTGTTCACAAAATAATATTAATTGCTGCAAAACCTTCATCAGTGATGTCCAATAGAATTTACTCACAGAAAGTCTAATAATCAAATAGACACATGCTGAAACTGTTGCAAAACTCTTAATAATTGGGACTCTCCAAGAACTGAGAGTTGAAGCATCTGCTCTAACTACTAAACTAGCTTATAGTTAGCCTTAGTACCATACTGCTGATGATACAGCTTGTTCTGTGAGTAAGTATTCTTTGGGGAAAATATGAAAGGGGGGTTGTAACCCCAGCAACCCCTGGACCACCCCTGAAACTAATGTAAAAGATAATTGCTAAATCAGAATTATTGTTTTTAATCCTCAATATTGGTAGAATAACGTCAAGTCAATGATATTCACTCATTTTCCACTTTCAAAATGGAGGACCCTAGCTGCAGGAAAACTATCCTCAGCTATATTCAAAGCAAGAGGATTAGATGCAGAGGTACATGGAAGCTTCCTTGAGTCGGCAACCTTTCTGCTACAACACAACCGAAGATGATAACTGAGCCAACTTCTAAAACAACTTAAAACATACATGCAGACGTGGAGGAGTGGCATGCAGCATATAAGGCAGGTAACGGCAACAATGAGGCCAGCAGATATACCAGGAGCCTCCTTGAAATTCAGTAAAGGGTAGATGTAAGGGTCACCATAAGGATTGGTGCCCCCAGCGGCGTAGTACAACCCTGTAAACGCAGAGTACACTACACCAAGGCAAAATTAAGGTATGTATAGACATGATATACACTGCATGATAGGGATGCCATTGTTTATAATGTCCATGAAAGCTATAACTCCTCCAGTCATGTGAGTGTTGCATATTTGAGCATTGTAGACTTGGGCTGGAGGCAAAGATGGGAATAGGAGAGACCGGTACAAGATTAGTATACCAAATTGAAGTGTAGCTCTCAGCTGGTAGAATACCCACTGCATGAACATTCTGATACTAAGCTATTCCATCATTCCCCCATGCACAACACTACTTCATAGTCTCATCCGTCCAGCTCAGTGGGTTCTTCCTCCGTTCTCTCCCTTTCATTCGCGTTTCCTCTCCCTTTGGCTTTGCAGAAGTCGACGATCCAGAAGATCATCTTGGCTGTACAGGCAGAAGCCGAAATCAGCGAGTAGAGTGTCCAGAGGATAAACCCCCACATGAAAGAAGGCTGAAGGAAGATCAGATTCTGCATGAATCATGAACTATCATTACATGATACTCAATGCACATGCAAACTCATTAATATATGTACATTTTATGTGCTTATATTTAATCAGGTCAAGGCATTGTTATAAAATGAAACGATAGTACGCCGGGTAAAATGAAGTAGCAAACACGATCACCATGCAACCAAACCGAATAGTAAATGGCGAATATCCATCGTATGAAGATGTGAATAATCTGCTACCAGTTATAGGGGAGCCACTGTGAGCGGAGAAAAGTGTGTATACACAGATGTTGAAGAATGAAGAATGTACCCAAGTACAGCTCCAGAGCTGCCAGGGGGCTCCTATTAACCCTCGTCTGAGGCATGCAGCTAGAAAACTTAAGTAATGTGTAGTTGTAGGTCGTAAGTAGAAACTCTTAGCTGGATTTTTGTATCTTATTGTTACTGTGATTAGTAATAATGAGTATTTTCCCATCATGGGAGCAGACATAAGGGTTGGTACATTGTGCATGGGAGCTATCCGTGCTTGGAGTGCACCAAACTTACTGGAGTAAACGCAAGAGTACGCCAGTCTTTGTTTCTGAACAGGAATTTAGTCCAGTGTAGTTCTCTCTTCAGTCGGCACAAAATCCAGTGATGAGGCATATCTGTCTATCCAGTGTAGCTTGTGTGGACTGTCTATAGGGTGCGGGACACCAAGGCATGAAAACAATGGGAGTGTGTACAGACGTTTTTGGATTTCTTGTCCAGATAACAAGCACAAAACATCACGTGTATACTAAAAGCTGATTGTTATCCAGACAAGAAACCCGAAAACGTCTTTGCATGTTCCAAGGGTCACGCACCATATCACGTGACTTTGGTGGTATGAGGAAGTGGGGAAATATAGCCACAACAATCTACTATTAGTAAGTGGATACAAGGGATAGGAGGATCTGCATATACAGTATATATGTGCAAAAAATTTGCTGAACCAGCCAGCAGGCTATGCAAAATATAATTATTGGATTCCATGCAGACATTGTCTATGTATATATGATAGGCTTTTTTAATGCATTATTCCAACCTAGGAAAGGGCAACATATAAGTCATCTCCTACCTCCCAAACAAACTTAATGGCAATGGAAGTCTATATAGGGCAACCCGACCTAGCCTAGCCTAGTTAGTCTGGAAAGGAGGTCTTAAATCCTCAACAATAGACCTAACGGTTAAATAAGTCTATGGTTATACAGTAAAACTTGTCTTAAAGACCACTGAGTCTCGCATCAGTAGAAAGACCTGTCACCTGTCTATAGAGACCACAGTAGGCTGGTTCATTGTGCACTTCAGTTGTACCATAAATAACTATGGTTGTACTAAAGCACCTCCGTACAAGCACCACTTGTTTACAGAGACTACAATTACTTGGCCTCAAATTTACTCTTTGATCTTTTAAAATGTCGCCGCCCCAGCTCTCCTTCCCACACGTCTAGCTATACTCAACCCAAAACCCAAGGTAGAGATACTCCAGAGTCTAATAAGACTCTGGAGTATTGCCACCTTGGGGTTGGGTACTATAACAATTCTTATTCTGTAGTTAAACAGGTACAGAATAGGAATAGCTACAATACTGCTGAGATGCTGATGAATTGAATCGAATTGAATTCTCTCTTCTCAGATACAGAGTTAATTAAAAGTCTCACCAGACAGCATAGCGTTGATTTGGTTTACATACATACTATAGACTATATCTAAGCACACACAAGGTAACATGTTTCTGGTGTAGGCCAAATTTGAAAGCTGACCAAGCCACCAGTTTTTTTTCTTCCAAAGTCTAGTCAAAGGCATGCATGCAAGTTTTCCTTCAAACTGTATCTATACTATTAATGCTAAATTAGAATGCTGAAGCAAAGCAAATTGAAAAAAGATGCAAACTTATAAAAGCACCAATAGACAGGGAGTGCATGTCTGCTTGCAACCAGACGGCCACTAGTCCCACAATAACACAAGGGTTGTGCATACATTCAGACTGAACTCACAGGCTTTACTTGATAGTTTACAATATTTTGGTCAGGGTTTGAGACCAACATACTTGTTTTCTTATTGTTCCTTTTCCCCTCAATTTTTAATTTGAACAGGAAGGGGACCAGAAACAAAAAAAATAATTTTGCATGATCTAATTTGTCAATTCAAAATAAAATGGGTATATCAAAATTAATGTATCGTAATTATTATTAAAGCACAGAATATCCGTCATAACTACAAAGTTCATATCTGATTCACACAGCTACAAAAAGTACATCACCAGTTGCAAATAGCACCCACACTCACTCACTGCATAAATTCATGAATATTGATACATGCAATAAATCTACACATGCACACAGTCACATGTAACTACTACCTATCTGGGAAGACATGCATCAGCGTAAGCCACTCATTTCCATCTTGGAGAGCTCAGATGCACCGCTCTCAACCAGGTCCACTGTTAGCGGGTTAGATGCAGAAATGTAGGGATGCTTGTTTGACTCTGACCTTTCAAATTTTCTGCTGCACCACAAACGAAGGTGATAACTGAGCCACCTTCTAAAACAACTCAGAGCATACATGCCAACATGGAGAAGTGGAAGGAAGAGAAAGGTCACAGCAATAACAATGCCAGCAGATGCACCAGGAGCTGCCTCATAATTCAATGTAGGGTAGATGTAAGGATTACCACGAGGGTCAGTACCTCCAGCGGCATAGTAGACTCCTGTAAACACAGAGTACACTACACCGAAGGTAAAAGGTATGTACACATGGTAGATGCTGATAGGGATGCCGTTAGCAATGATGTCAACGACAGCCATGACTCCTCCCGTCATGTGAACATTGAAGTTCTCAGCATTGTAGACTTGGGCTGGAGTCATAGTACGGAATAGGAGAGACCAGTACAAGATTAGTATACCAATTTGGAGTGTAGCTCCCAGCTGGTAGAATACCCACTGAACCTTCTGATACCAAGCTATTCGATCACCCCCCCACGACACTACTTCATAGCCTCGTTCGTCTACGTCGTAGGGGTCTTCCGTTCTCTCCCGTTCATTCGCGCTTCCCGTCCCTTTACAGAAGTCGACGATCCAGAAGATCATCTTGACTGTACAGGCAGAAGCCGAAATTAGCAAGTAGAGTGTCCAGAGGATAAATCCCCACATTGTGAGGTAGATAAACAGATATGCAGGAGAATAGGTGGTAGTAGCGAACACGATCACCAACCAAACGAAATAGTAAATGGCGAATATCCATCGTATGAGGATGTAAATAATCTGCCACCAGTTATAGGGGAGCCACTGCAAGGGGAAAAAAGATATTTATTTTTAATCGGTGTCAATGGAAACTATAGCGGGTGAAAGCGCGCCAAACTTACCGGAGTGAATGAAAGAGGGCGCCAGTCTTTGTTCCTAAACAGAAATTTCGTCCAGTGTAATTCTCTCTTCAGTCGGCGTAAAAGCCATTGGCAAGACATGACTACTAAGCGGCTAAATACTGGTCACGATATAAGGGGGAAAGGGGCGTGCCTTGCATGCAGAGACACTTTAGGGAATTGACACGTGATCCTTCTCCGCACGAATTCCGCATGCAAGGCTAGAATGCTATAGTTCGCGTCATTCCTGTGTAATTCTTTCTGAGAACCTAGAGAAGTACTAGATACATGTATTACAATAGTATACACATAATCTGATGCAAATTACTATATTAAATAAGACTTTCCCCGGCAAACTTCAACCTACTATATAGAAAATATAGTGAAATTAGATTATTAATAATATCATAGTATGACTGGTAGAAAATACATGATTAGATTAGACTAAGTAAGCTAGTAAGTTAGTCACACGGGTGTAACTCTTATGTCAAGTGTATAGTAGTTACATGAAGTGCAGTTCTTGCATTCAAAATTGCTTCGAAGCTGCTTTTAAGTACCACATGCACACTCACATGCACACACACACACACACACACACACACACACACACACACACACACACACACACACACACACACACACACACACACACACCACACGAACACATGTACACACATACACACTTACACACTACTTCTTAGATTAGACTAAGTAATAACACACTAAGACTTCGGTGCTCTGTATTTTTAGCAGGCTAACAATGGCATGTTGCACAATCATACTGCTTACAAATAAACACATGCAACCATGAAACATGAATTTAGTCCAGTGTAGTTCTCTCTTCAGTCGGCACAAAATCCAGTGATGAGGCATATCTGTCTATCCAGTGTAGCTTGTGTGGACCGTCTATAGGGTGCGGAACACCAAGGCATGAAAACAATGGGAGTGTGTACAGACGTTTTTGGATTTCTTGTCCGGATAACAAGTACAAAACATCACGTGCATGTATGCTAAAAGCTGATTGTTATCCAGACAAGAAATTAAACCCGAAAATGTCTGTACGTGTTCCAAGGGTCATGCGCCATATCACGTGACTTTGGTGGCACAAGGAAGTGGGGAAATACTAATCATAGGTGTAGGAACCAGGGGGGCCAGGGGGCCTTGGCCCCCTCACCTTTAGGGAGTAGGACCCAACATTATACATGTGTCTAACATATTCCTGTATAAAATGCTTCATCTAGAACCTTTTGCCCCCCCCCCCCCCCCCCCACTCGTAGTCTCCCATGTGCTTCATCTAGAACCCTTTGCCCCCCCCCCCCCCCCCCCCCCACTCGTAGTCTCCCATGTGCCCATACCGGCTGGGAGTTTGGGTTGCCAATTTAGGGACTGGACATGTGATCCTCCTCAGCAAGGATTCCACATGCACCTTTGTACGTGTTCGCGTCATTCCTATGTAATTCTTTCTGAGAACCTAGAGAAGTACTACTAACATGTATTACAATACACAGAATCTGATGCAAATTACTATCAATTAAACGTTACGGTAAGACTTTGGAAAATACAGTGAGTAGATAGTACAACTAGACTAAGTAGAAAATACATGATTAGACTAGTCTATAACACTTCAGACTTCGGCGTTCTGTATTCTTAGCAGATTAACAATGACATGTTGCACAATGTTGTACGGCTCACTAATAAACACACACACAACCATGATACTAGATGATTGTTCACAAAATCATAATAATTGCTGCATAACATTCATGATGTCCAATAGAATCTATTCACAGAAAGTGTAAATAATCAAATAGACTCATGCTGAAACTATAGTAATTATAACTGCAAATATGAACAAAAAACGCAATTATATAATCCCTGAATCAGATTCAGAATTATTATAATTGCTTTTAATTCTCATTATTGGTATTAATATTAAGTAAATGTAAATCACTCATTTCCACTTTCAAAAAGGAAGACTCAGGAAAATATCTTCAGCTATCTACTCACAGCAAGAGGATTAGAATCTGATGCAGAGATAGACGGAAGCTTCCTTGAGTCGGCAACCTTTTGGCTGCAACACAAACGAAGATGATAACTGAGCCACCTTCTAAAACAACTCAGAGTATACATATAGGCATGAAGAAGCGGTAGCATAAGGCAAGTAACGACAATTTTAAGGCCAGCAGATGTACCAGGAGCCTCCTCAAAATTCAGTAAAGGGTAGATGCAAGGGTCACCATAAGGATCCGTACCCCCAGCGGCATAGTACAACCCTGTAAACAAAGAGTACACTGCACCAAAGGCAAAAGGTATGTACATATTATGATATATACTGATAGGAATCCCATTAGCAATGATGTCGATGAAAGCCATGACTCCTCCCGTCATGTGAGTGTTAAAATTCTGGGCATTGTAGACTTGGGCTGGAGTTTCAAATGGAAACAGGAGAGACCAGTACAAGATTAGTATACCAATTTGGAGTGTAGCTCCCAGCTGGTAGAATATCCACTGAACCTTCTGATACCAAGATATTCGGTCATTTCCCCACGACACTACTTCATAGTCTCGTTCGTCTAGGTCGTTGGGGTCTTCTTCCGTTCTCTCCCGTTCATTCGCGTCTCCTCTCCCTTTGCGGCAGAAGTCGATGATCCAGAAGATCATCTTGGCTGTACAGGCAGAAGCCGAAATCAGCAAGTAGAGTGTCCAGAGAAAAAGTCCCCACATTGTTAGGTAGATGAAACTGTATTCCGGGAAAAATGAAGTAGCGAACACGACCACCAACCAAGCCGAATAGTAAATAGCGAATATCCATCGTATGAGGATGTAAATAATCTGCCACCAGTTGTAGGGGAGCCACTGTGAGTGGAGCAAAGTGAGAATACACAGATGTTGAAGAATCATGATAATTACGATCAGTTATAAGGGTTGTTTAGTTACATTGTAGGAGCTATCCGCGCTTGGAGTGCACCAAACTTACTGGAGTAAAC
>CAUJGJ010000277.1:1973400-1975900 GCA_963170055.1 Halisarca cf. caerulea | reverse complement strand
ATCTAACCCAAGAATTTGATGAGCTTATGTCTGCAGTATAGATTCCCTCACCTCCATCACCTGAATAAAAGTGAAAATTTTGTATTTTTACTTATTAATCATCAAGACACCAACATCATTTACCAAACAGCTCTTAGACTATGTTTTTAAAGCATCACAGCTTAGTTTATCATTCCTTTTACCATCAGTGTTAACTATGTATATTACTTGCGCTTTACAAAACCATAGCAAACTGAATCTTATAATGCACATAAGTTAATTGAATTAAGTTCTCTTCTATGTACTATTATTACAAAATTGTAGAGTCTTATATTGTAAATTGAAGTACGTATAACTTTCTTGCCTTCTCACTTTTTATGTATTATGTATATATTTAGTTTGCTTCTTTTTTCTCTGATGTACTTATGCTGAGGTCAAGGGTCAGTTTTGGCCAAGACCAGAAATAAATTATATCTATCTATCTATATGGGACTCAAATAAAAAATAATGAGTTAGATGAATGTAATCAGTGAGAGCACTGACAAACGTGGTTGGCCTGGGTAGCAAACACAGGCAAGATATAAGTTTAGCAGAGCATTAGGTATGATTGCGAGAGCATGCAGGCAGATACAGAATATAACTATAAAACCAACAATCGTGCATCTGGAGTCACGGTACCCGGTACAGCACAAGTTCTAATGGTTATGGATGCTGGGTCCATGCTTGTATACATCAGCAAATTCATACTGATGGTGTTCTCTTCTTTGTGAAATAGTATGCAATACAAGTAAGCAGTAACATCTGAACATGAGAATATCTGGCAAAGGCCAGGAGATAGCCGGTTTCATATAGTGCAGATAGCAGCTGCAACTAATTTCACTTGAACAGTTCAGCAGTGAAACTTTAATTTAAATTCATAATATTGCAAAATTTATGCTTTCATCACCAGTATGTTCTTAAAGCACAAACTCATTGTAGTTGGGGACAAGTAAATATTACAGTCCCGGTGTTGTAACATTTTGCCCCCCTCCCCTCATTCTAGCAGGGGGGCCTAGAATTTTAAAATTTTAGACCCCCCTGCGTGAGATTAGGCCCCCTTCCAATGAGTCGCGAAGTGAGCAGTTACTGTTTGTGGAGATCTGCGTGTCCAACTAGACAGCTTGAACCACACCTACTATCAGAGGAATCACAGCTAGATCCACTGAAGCGCTTCATTATTATACGAAGTTATACGGCATTAGATTACATCGCTAGTGTGTGTTATCCAAATAAGGGAAGGTGCTCGGTGCAGCTCGAGACGACATGGCCGTTAATTTGAAGAAAAATCAAGAGCAGCTCTTATCAGCTTTTAAGGAAGTTTTAAGCGATTCCAACTCCACTACCTGGTAAGAAAATAAACAGTATTCTTTTCTAATATCTCGTGTCTCATCTGTAACTCTGTGTTGTGCGTGCGGTGGATTATTTGATGAGTACTTATGCATATAACGTTTCCGTGTTTTCCAGGGTTGTGTTCGGTTATGAAGGAAAGACATATGACCTAAAGGTGGTGGAAAAGGGAGGTAAGTGTTTAGCAACTTTTGTGCTTTGAGCGTGGGCTTGAAGCTACGTGTACCGTCATATTCTCGTTCGTTAACCGTAATGTATACCTCGGTTTAGCATAGATACTCTAACCATAGATACAGTGGACCTTTCTATTCTGGACACCTTGGGACCAGAGAGGACTGTCCTGATTATCGAGATGCCCTCATTTCAGGGGTTAAGGATGTACTATGGCAAAGCATGGAGAGTCATTTGGTTCCAGTGGCATGTGTCCACATTAGAGGGGTTTCTGCAACTCAGGGATCTGGATTAGAGGGGTTCCACTGTATCTATACTCTAACCTACACGTAGGTTAAAGTATCTAAGGTAAAGTGCCCTTATCCTGATCACTCCCTATTGCCAATCAGCGCTTTTCCCGAGCTCAGGAACTAAAGTTGGAGACATTTTAGCCTGACATTTCTCAGCCCTACCACAGGACATTACAGCTACGGAATAATGAAGCCTAAATCTTTCTGTGTCTGCTAGGAGATGCGGTGATCAGGATTAGGGAGTGATCAGGATTAGGGCACTCTACCTTATGGCTTATGTTGAGTACACTACAGGTCCTGGGAAGGCTAGGAAATAATGAGTCCTAGCATAGACAAATGGTATGTGTGTGTTTGTGTGTGTGTGTGTGTGTGTGTGTGTGTGTGTGTGTGTGTGTGTGTGTGTGTGTGTGTGTGTGTGTGTGTGAGTGAGTGAGTGAGTGTGTGTGAGTGTGTGTGTGTGTGTGTGTGTGTGTGTGTGTGTGTGTGTGTGTGTGTGTGTGTGTGTGTGTGTTACACGTGTATGCTTCCATATGTTTTTGCATATTATACTTGTGTCTGTGATTGCTAGGAGAGGAGTCAGTCAAGTGTAAAACTACTTATGATGTGTACAGATGTATGCACATTTATACCAACAGTGCACATGGGGGAATTCATGCCATTGTCAGCAAAACATC
>CAUJGJ010000277.1:1963400-1968400 GCA_963170055.1 Halisarca cf. caerulea | reverse complement strand
GTGTGTGTTTGTGTGTGTGTGTGTGTGTGTGTGTGTGTGTGTGTGTGCACGTGTGTGTGTGTGTGTGTGTGTGTGTGTGTGTGCGTTTGTGCACGTGTGTGTGTCTGTGTGTGTGTGTGTGTGTGTGTGTGCATACATGTGCTCATACTGGAGGTCTGCAAACACAAAACACTATACTATACCACCAAAGTTTCATTCCACAAAATTTGCATTGCATACAGCATGTAAAGAAGTGAAAAATGGCGTTGTTGGTGCCGCGTATTTTGAATCCACCTACATGCGTATCTGGATTGGCCACTATGTTCAGGTAGAACTGCCTTTTTAGTAATTCTGGATTGGGTAAACCTGCTTTTTAGACCACTTTATACTCAAGTGATGGTGGTCTCTGTAGACAGGTGGTCCTTATACAGAGATGTATTGCTATCAATGAAGTGGTCCATGGACCAACCTACCGTGGTCTCTGTAGACAGATGGTGTACAGGTCCACAACTTTGAGTCATTAAACTTCAAACATTACAGTGTTATCGTCCCAAGGTGTACAGTGTTCTCGCCCCAAGGTGTACAGTGTTATCGTCCCAAGGTGTACAGTGTAGATGCGTAGGCTTCACACTGTCTCCCTTCGAAAAGTGTGAGGTACAATATGCTATTGTTTCTTCAGGCAAAGAGAGCAGGAAGAAGAAAGGAGTCGACGACAGGAAAGAGAGGCAGCTGAGGTGAGTAGAAGCTCACTACAAGCACCTGAGTGAACTGGATGATTCAGTTTTGGGTACTCTTACTACTGTTTTGATTGTGCTAATGTTGCTGTGTGCATCCATGTATGTGGTTATATGTGTGTGTGTGTGTGTGTGTGTGTGTGTGTGTGTGTGTGTGTGTGTGTGTGTGTGTGTGTAATTGTGTGTGTGTGTGTGTGTGTGTGTGTGTGTGTGTGTGTGTGTGTGTGTGTGTGTGTGTGTGTGTGCGTTTGTGTAATTGTGTGTGTGTGTGTTGTGTGTATGTGTGTGTGTGTGTGTAATTGTGTGTGTGTGTGTGTGTGTGTGTGTTGTGTTGTGTGTGTTGTGTTGTGTGTGTGTGTGTGCATGTTTGTGCATGTGCATGTGTGTGTGTGGTCCTATTGTAATTGTGCTAATATGTGCTCCTCATCCGTCCACAGAGGTCTCGTATGGAACAGGTAGTGGGAGAGATCGATGCAGACAAAAGGAGAGAAGAGAGAGAAGCAGAAGCACGTAGGACGCAAGTGAGTACTATTATCGTTTACATTGTTGTGTTGAGACGTGTATGGTATGTGTACAGTGCATATTAGTTTTACAAATGACGCCCAATACACACACACACACACACACACACACACACACACACACACACACACACACACACACACACACACACACACACACACTCACACACACACACACGCACACACACATGCACACACACACACATACGTGAATTCTCTACTGTAGGAGAAAAGTTCCATTGGATCTGCTGTTCGGGACAGAAGTGCTGGAGACGTGTTCAAAGGTAGAGGCTCAGCGCCAGAGCCACCTGTGTCTTCAAGACAGCAGCCAGGTGTGTTGTCCTCAGCTGTGGGAAGGGTGGTTTGTGTTGGGCATTTGGATAGGAACTCTTCTGGGATCACTGGCTACACATTAGATGTAAACAAGCATCCTATATTTTCTAATGTATATCGGCCCACATAAACACTTATACTTTAAAATGTGTGATTCACATAGATTATTCTGTTGTTTGCCATAAGGCTATAGTTGAAATTAGTCAGATATTAAGTAGACTAATTTGTTGTATGGAGGGGGGGGGTGATGGTTCTCCTGTAGTTTGGTTGTATATGTGATGGTATACCTATTCCAGAGACATATCAAGATGAACCGGAACCGGAGCCAGAGCCAGAACCATATGAACCAGAGCCGGAACCATATCAGCCAGAACCAGAGCCGGAACCATATCAGCCAGAACCGGAGCCGGAACCATACCAACCAGAACCGGAACCGGAACCTTATCAGCAAGAGCCTGAACAGCAAGAACCATACTATGAGCAGGACCAGTCGGGCTATGAGCAACAAGATTATCCTGTGAGCCTGAATACATTAGAACATTGCCAAGACAAACATGTGCTCAGTGCAAACTGGTTTCTGAGCCTTGCTTGGTTTGCTGTAGCAGTGTATGTACTTGCAGTTGTCATATACTGAAAAGAAAGCTGAATTTGAGCACTGTTGATACAATTTATTTTTTTAAATGGCTGAACAGGCATGTAAATTTCACGATATATTTCATATGCACTGTTTTTGTCCACCCAACAGGGAGAAGAACAGCAAGCAGGAACTGAGGAGGGGACAGTAAGTGTTGTTGGTTGGACTGCTGGCTGACTACTTCTACCTTTTTGCTCTTCCACATTATTTCTTGTTGAAGTGTGAGGTGTCAGATTATCAAGTAGTTCCTAGTATGATACACTATGGGGACTGTGGTTGCATTGAAGAGAATGTCGGATTGCTGAGGTTCCACTGGTCAGTGTAGCCTCAATATTCTGACACTGTGTGAGCTGCTAACATTGTGTCAGAATATCAAGTGTTTCTCTTAGTACCATATAGCCGGAAAGGTTGGCGGGAAGAAAATTTGGCGAATTGTGCCCGAATTAAACATTGGTGGTTTTTACTTTGGCGATTGCCTCCTCAAGGAACACTATAATTATATTCATAATCTATGAATAATAAGATGGCTGCAGTAGCACGGGTGCGCTGTGGCCTTAGGGAAATTCGAAGATCAAAAAGAGTGTGCACTGCTCGTTTGTCATTGCCGTCATTGTACTGTCGACAACAGAGTATTGGGGCACTCCCCCGCCTAAAATCATCAGGTTACTCGTTGTTTCTTCATAGATATTCTATGGTTATGTATATGGTGTAAAATATTTGGTTTCTTCAACGAAATATTTGGCGGATTATACTTTGGCGGTGGAGACAGAAATCGCCAATTCGCCAAAGTAAGTTCCCCGCCAACCTTTCCGGCTATACAGTACTTTCATGATAGTTCCTCAGAATATGATAGAAGTGGTGCAAATGTTGGATTATTGAAGTGTGAGATTGCATGGGTTCCGTTGTATAGTGTAATTTGTTTTCATTCACAGGGTTTCAGTGCAAGAGCTGTTTACGACTATCAAGCAGGTGTGTGCTTGTATGACTACAACGTGCTACGTGCTTGTGTGACTGTGAAATTGAGTCTCCGAATGTACATAGTACACTTTGGGTTGATTTAGTTGAGCCTTCTTTTGTCCTTTGTAAACAGGTTATCATTTTGTGTCTTTCAATATAATAGTAACTGCAGGAATGTTTTGTAAGCCTTAGTTGTGCCCCTTTAGAGAGGTTTACTGGGCTGCTTATGTTCCTGTTTGGAGAGTCCGCTATCAGAAGTTAACATTGCACTTCATGTACTGAGGACAACAGCATTTTTAATCTATAGTGTTTTTTCTTGGTCTGCAGGTGGTGAAGATGAGATATCCTTCGATCCTGACGAGATAATCACCAACATCGAGAAGATAGACGACGGTTGGTGGATGGGGACCAATCCGAGAGGGGAAACTGGGCTGTTTCCGTCCAACTATGTGGAAGAAATTTAGTGTGTGTTTCAAGTCCCAAAGAACTGCCCTAATAGGTTTAGCTTAATTGTTGTTTACACTGATTTTGCCTAGTATTTTTGACGTCGGAATAACTACCTTGTTTTGTACACTAAAAGAATGAATGATTGCACCTTTTCCTTTATGAAATACATGTATGGTGGTTGGCATAATATCAGTGCACGTGTTTCAGTGATTGTGTTAGTTTGTGCAGATAATAATGTACTGAATCATGCCCAAAGCATTCTATATAATATTATTATTATGGTGAAAAATCAAAAAAAAAAAAAGGTATTCTTAATTTGCCCCTGCCTGCACATATGTAATACTTGTAGCACACATACCAGGTCCAACAACACCCAGGTACACTCACTTACACACACACACACACACCCGAGGGTGAACGTCCGTTAACCTCTGCCAACATGGTTGACAACCACTAATATGTACATAATATGGGATTGTATAGTGACACTACAGATCCCTGCTCACATGACTAGCTAGTATATGTAATGTATATATATATATATATATACAGTATGTATATATGTATGCATTGGTAATACATCTTTAGTGCAATTACACGCCCATATGTCGTCTCGCATCGCACAGACTCGCTCTGTGCCTCCATTTATGGTGATGTCAACGTCAACAGCATGATGTCACCATGAAGTGGAGGCGAAAAGTGGGTCTGTGCGACGCGAGACTTTAGCACAAATGTATATATATGCAGCCATTTTGTTATTGCATCATCCTTATGTATGGAGTATATACCATCGTACACTTCATGTACATTATATCACTATTGTTCAAAGAAAAGCAGACCTTGAGTGTAAAAAAGTGTTGAAAGTACAGAATAGATTGTACATAATTCAGTGCTGTTGTTTATCATGGAAATAGTAGAAGAAACGATTCAGGTCGCAATTTATCCAGAATCAGATTATAATCAAACACCATGATTGTACACTGATTAGCAACAAATTAACAATATTAATATTAACTACATTTGGGTACAATTACATGCTATCAGCAGATAGTTAGTATCATAGTACGCAACCAATTTTGACTGTAGTAATACAACATAAAACTGAAGTAAAACAGCACAAACACACACACACATATACACACACACACACACAAACACACACACACACACATGCACGCACACGCACAGACACACACACACACACGTACACACACACACACACACACACACACACACGTACACACACACACACACGTACACACACACACACACACACACACACACACACACACACACACACACACACACACACACACACACACTTGTAGCAGGTTATCTAGACTATGTTCTGTAGTGACTGGACTTGCTTGTGTAACTAATAAGTGATAGATGTCA
>CAUJGJ010000277.1:1910900-1955900 GCA_963170055.1 Halisarca cf. caerulea | reverse complement strand
TTCATATATACATACATATTCAATGTCATATATATATATATATATATATATATATATATATATATATATATATGCATCATAATTAAGAGAAAGATATAAAAATAAATATTATAATAAATAAATATATTAAAAAAATAATAATAACAACACGTGTATACGCATACAGAAACAAAACAGTACACCTACAACATACATTTATTATTATTATTATTATTATACACATGTACACATATTGCAATTATAAGCATGCAGGAAAATTAATCATGCCATGTCAAGGGACTGTGAATCACATGGGAGGGACCCCAAAACAGATACACAATTGCCCACTTGGATGGCTACAGACAGGCGTTGCAACAAGTACGAATAGGAGTTTGGCTCTCCAGTGGCTCTTCTCAGGCGCCTCCCTAGCTCCTGCAGGAAGGGCGGGGACTCTGGACCCGTGGTACCACATGTCTCGAATGCCACAGGCTGAAACATATAGGCTCTATCCAGGTGCGCGTACTTTCTTGCCTTGTTTCTTTCTGCCTGTGCAGCAGCCCCTCCGGCTATATATTAAATGAATTAATAAATAAACAAATACATATACAATATTATATATATATATATATATATATATATATATATATACATATATATATATATATATATATATCAGTCTGCTCTGATATGGGACTGGGCTGTAGATGGTGCACATTCTTACATCCCGTATGTGCAGCACATTGCACACATGTGCTGTGGGATGTAGGAATTTGCACATGCAGTGTGGCTGTGCACTCAGTCCAACTAAACTCTGTCTAGCCCTATACCCGTCTAGTCTCATGTATGTATAGCCCTATGCTCGTCTAGCCCTATGCCTGTCTTGCCCTTTGCCCACTAGCCCTGTACCGGTTTTGCAACTTACCCTTGTTCCAAGTGTTTTAGGAGAATCCTTTTTTGATAATGCCTTTTTGCATGCATGATACTGTCACAGTGTCAATCCTACATCATTTTACCATTTTTAAATGGTCTTTATACACCCTTGATGTACTAAATCATGTCCAAAGCATTCCACATATTATGGTGAAAAATCAAAAAAAAGAAAAGGTATTCTTAATTTGCCCCTGCCTGCACATGTTATACTTGTAGCACACATACCAGATCCAAAGGCATGCCACCAAATTCTTAGTAGATGACCTGAGTCTGAACTACAAGGAAAGACTTATCAAGCTACATATTCTGCCACTGATGTACTATTTCAAACTACATGACATATACTTTTCCTTATAAAAAGCATCAAATTCCCCTCAGACAACTTCAACATATTCAATTATATTTCATTCTCACAATCAAATACCCAATTGGCATCAGTCAACAAACTAGTACACACTTACGCCAGATCATCAACTAACAGACATTTTTACTTCAATCGAGTCACTCGACTATGGAATTCCCTGCCTCAAATCAACCTCAACACAGGGGCGTAGCCAGAAGAAGAATAAGGGGGTTTCTAAAAACCATGATCATGGTGTACAAGACTAGTGGTATCATGGACACATTGTACTATATATAATAGCCTTTACTTACAGTAACTGTAGCATGTGGTAACAACACTGTGGCCACATGCATGCAAGGGAACACCACATTTAAATTTGTAATGGTAGTTTGAAAACTAGTGTGTCAAACAAGCTAGAAACGACTAAAAGAACACAAAGAATGCATGAATGCAGTACAGCGTTAGCTATGTGCTCTCAGTGAAACCATGTGTGCAGGTGCATGCTAGGTGACAGTTGGAGAGAAGTGTTGGGATTAAATTGCATGATTGATTAGCATACTGGTGGCTTCAGATTAAAGGGATTTCTAATGAGGGGGGGTTTCCTGGCAACCAGGAAACAATGGAGCTACGCCCCTGTCAACAATACCTTCGATTCCATCAGGAGACAAATATCGGATTATCTATGGTCTCAATTCAACAGCAAATTCAACCCCTATGATCCCTGTTCGTTTCACACCATATGCCCATGCTCTAACTGTTGTCTATTGCATACTGTACAGTAGAATCTAACTTACCAGTTAAGTTTGCTTGCTATATCACTCCATCAGTATGTTCTGTACTTACAAGGGCCCACACTATGCACTTTATTTTCATGCAAGTTACCTGCCACTCCCAAATCCCACACAGCTATACTTACATCATGTTATCTGTGCTAACAGCACACATGTTGCTTTCAAGCATTTTCTACCCACCCCACATCACTCTGTAATTTTTCTCTATAACTCCCAACTTTCTTACCATTGTAATAGTCAGTTTTACTTTGGCTGTACCAAACCCTGTGTGGTGTCAGTCCATCGATCACCTCATGTGATTGTAAAGCAGAAATAATAATAATTATAATACACACATATATAATATGGGATTGTATAGTAACACAACAGATCCCTGCTCACATGACTAGCTAGTAATGCATGTGTATACGGATTGATAATACACTCTTTAGCGTAAGTAGTCTTGCGTCGCACAGACCCTATTCTCACCTCCATTTTTTCATTATGACATCATTTGGTTGGCGAGAATGATGTCATGATAGAAAATGGAGGCGAGAATAGGGTTAGTCTCGTTCCCAGCCCCACTTCCGGCCGCCATTTTATTCTCGCTGGTGAGAATAATATGGAAGTGGGGCTGGGAACGAGACTAGAATAGGGTCTGTGCGACACGAGACTACAGACTCGTTCCTTCATTTTACGGTGACGTCACGTCAACAGCGTGATGTCACCATAAAGTGGAGGTGAGAAGCAGGTCTGTGCGTAGTCTCGTGCCCAGCTCCACTTCAGGCAAGAATAAAATGGCGGTCAGAAGTGGGGCTGGAAATGAGACTAGTCTGTGCAATGCCAGATTAGCCCAAATGTATATGCAGCCATTTTGTTATTGCATCATCTCTATGTAAGGAGTACACTACCATTATTTCATGTACATTATATCACTATTGTTCACAGAAAAGCAGACCTTGAGTATGAATATGTAAGTGTTGAAAATACAAAATAGATTGTACAAAATTCAGTTACATTATTTATCACAGAAATAGTAGAAGAAATGATTCAGGTCGCATTTTATCCAGAATCAGATTATAATCAAACACCATGATTGTACACTGATTAGCAACAAATTAACAATATTAATATTCACTACATTTGGGTACAATTACATGCTATCAGCAGATAGTTAGTATCATAGTACGCAACCAATTTTGACTGTAGTAATACAACATAAAACTGAAGTAAAACAGCACAAACACACACACACATACATACACACACACACACACACACACACACACACACACACACACACACACACACACAACCACACATCTCATAATACATACGTACTTCAAATCATTTACATACGTAACTATATACTAGTCTTGAAACCAGACCCTCTTCTCATGATGTGACGTCATGCCCACCTCCTCAATGGGTAGAATAAAATGGCGGCCCGCATAGGGTATGGCTTCGAGATTAACTACATGCATACTTTAATACATGTGTACTTGAATTCTATGCATACATCAAGGTGAGGGACAGTTTTTTGTGTTGACATAAAATTAATAAAACATCAAATAATTCTGTTGACACTGTATTTATTTCTCTTTGCCGTTCACTCCGACCATAACTCCCCCGCACAAGGCCAGCACCGTACCTCCCTGTGCAATCACCCTCAGCCGCATCATCCTCTGTGACATCTTCTGGTCTCCACGCTTGAATGACACAAGACCCAAAGTGAGGGCACACACTGTTAGAAGCGCACCTGCAGAGATTAATCTTTGTGCTAACATCACCCAGTACACACACACACACACACACACACACACACACACACACACACACACACACACACGCACACACACGCGCACACACACACACAACACACATGCACAATTGCATGCACACACACACACACACACACACACACACACACACACACACACACACACACACACACACACACATACACACACACACACGCACATACACACACACACACACACACACACACACACACACACACACACACACACACACACACACACACACTAATGGACAATTCTTCTGGAATTCACTAGCCAAAACTGATTGATGTGCATTACACCAAACTTCAACAGCAGCAAAGAAGGTAGCAATCGGCTATTAAAATGTTTGGTGCTTACTAAGTTGCATAAAAAGCATCTATGATTACATCAGCGTTTCCACAGTAAGCTATCCTAGGAGGTGGTGTCCTTATTTCGTGTCCTGTTAAGAGGGCAGGTTGCTTCTCAGAGGTGTCTTTAACAAAGCTTTTACTGGCTGTATCTATGACTGTACCACGTTAGCCCCCCCCCCAAATGGCAAAGGTCTGGAGGTAGCCGGGAGGGCGGGCAACTCACCAATAGGTACAAGTGGGTTTTCCATGAATTTTCTCCTGAAGCGCTGTGATGCTGATTCATAAGTTGGACTCAAGAATTCAAACTCAGGCTTCTTCTCCATCGTCCAGAGAGAGTTCTCGCGAAATGCAGCAACAAGTTTACAACGTTACGAATGTTACGCAATTTCCCCAAGAAAATTCCAACTTCAAATCGCATTTCTTCCGACGGGAGCTGGAACATAGTCCATTTGCAAATGGAGAAATTTGGTCCGGCCACGTCAGACTAACTGGACGTGGCTATTAGTTCACTCTCAGACACATCATCCTTTGTGCGTGTGTGTGTGTGTATATATGTGTGTGTGTGTGTGTGTGTGTGTGTGTGTGTGTGTGTGTGTGTGTGTGTGTGTACACGCACAGTTGGTGTGAGGGGCTGGTTAGTAATCTCTTGTAAGAGCCTCAGCCTGTTGCCAGCAGGTGGTGCTTTTAGAAGGATGAAAACTGTGACTTTCCACAGCTTACAGATGAAATCATACCTGTCAGCCTCGATCACCGGAAACATTAAATATGGCTTGGGTATTTCTTGATCAGACTCTTAGCAGGGTGCTGGTCATTGGCTGGTGCCCTAGATGCTATTAGCCTGGATATTACTGAGTTTAGGGTTAGGAATCACTGCTGCTGTGAATTAGGTGGACACACTACCACTCTTCAGCTGCAGCCCAGCCCTACCCATCTCGTGGGGCTTGCAACCTCACAGATGGGCAACCCCTGATTGCATGAGGGGGCCATCAGGGATGGTAGGGGCAGCTGGGTCCATATCCAGTGGGTCTCTCCCTCTCTAATGTCTGATGGCTTGCCCCCAAGGGGGCGACAATAGCCCGTACTACAGGCTGTGGTAATACAAGGTACAAGTTACAAGTGTGTACATGCATGTATTTATGTGTGTGTGTGTGTGTGTGTGTGTGTGTGTGTGTGTGTGTGTGTGTGTGTGTGTGTATGTACATGCATGTACTGTATGTGTGTGTGTGTGTGTGTGTGTGTGTGTGTGTGTGTGTGTATGTACACGCATGTACTGTATGTGTGTGTGTGTGTGTGTGTGTGTGTGAGAGAGAGAGAGAGAGAGAGAGAGAGAGAAGAGAGAGAAAGAGAGAAAGAGAGAGAGAGAGAGAGAGAGAGAGAGAGAGAGAGAGAGAGAGAGAGAGAGAGAGAGTAAGAGAGAGAGAGCGAGCGAGTGAGTGAATTTGAAACCAATATCATAATACAATGAAGCTTTAACATTTGTGACAGACCCACACACACACACACACACACACACACACACACACACACACACACACACACACATATATATATATATACCCTTTAATGTAGTTTTGTATTTGTCGTGAGAAAATAGCAACAATAGGGGAAAGTTGTGTAATATTCTTCTCCACTCCTAGAAAGGTCAAGAGTTGTCCTGCATAGTACAGTTTTCAGGGATTTATTATTGCAGGACTTAGGCTGGACCATGGGTACCCCCGATGAAGGGTCAACTCAATTGTGAAGAATACCTCATCATGATACATTTACGCACACATGTCCCCATTAGAGGTCATCAGAATGCATGTGTTCTGTTTCCGATAAGTTGACTATGGTGAACCATCTGCTAGTTATAATTTATTCTCCTGTTAGGACCTAGAACTGTCTGATGAGTCAGATGAGGAAGACAAGGAGGTTGAGGAAGAGCAAGTTGAGCGATTTCCTGTAAAGATTAAACGCGAAGATCAAGACCTTGTGTTGAGAAAGAGTGCCGGCGAGGAAGCTAGTCAAACTCCTGCTAAGCAGAGGATAGCTCATGCATAGATAGCTCTATTGGCTACGTGTCTCTAGGGCTTAAACTAGACCGGTTCAGTTGTGGCAATTGATTTAGTCTTGCGTAGCCAGATTCGCTCCCTCCTCCCTCCCCCCCGGCATTTATAGGCCATGCAATGGCAAATTGGGTCTGGCTACGCGGGACTACAATTGATTGCAAGTAATGTGGCTAAGAGTAGGTCCCCGCCTTGATTGAAAAAAGGCGTGTTCAAAAATTCTTGCAATCCAAAAATGGCGTCCGAGGAAGATGATGTACATGTCGGCGATCGCGTTGAAATTAAGGGGAAGGATCTCAAGGGTACAGTAAAGTTTTTTGGGTCTACTGATTTTGCGCCAACTGGTCGCTGGATTGGAGTTGCTTTGGACGAATCAAAAGGAAAGAACAATGGCAGTATTAATGGGAAAGAATATTTTCGTTGTCCAGATAACCACGGTTTGTTCGTGCGACGCACTCAAGTGACGGTAATCAAGGGCTCTCCTCCGGGTCACCATGCTACTCCCGGGAAAAGGTCGGGTATCCCAGCACCTGGGAAATCAGGTCTTCAGGCGCCTAAATCAAAGGTATGGTAGGAACAGTTACCCTCGTCGTAGATAATATATGCCTACATTATGAGCGCAGACCTGAAGTTTCAGAGGTTCGGGTTTCAGTATTTGAAATATTTAAACTAGTGAGATAGGGTACAGTGGGGTAACTTGGAACACAAGGGTAACTTGGAACAGGGCCTGTATCTTTTGCTATGAGTAAGCTGCCCAGCCATACTTGCCACTGCTGAATGCCCAGTTCACGGAGACATTACTGACTGAAAATTGTACCTGTAGCTTATTATGATTGACATTGCTTTTACTCAGCCCTTCCAAGTTACCCACACGTTCCAAGTTTCCCCGCCTGACTCCAACCACCCCAAGGGGCTACTGCCAGGGGCACTCTGAACTATGACTCCCAGTGAAATAGAACATTAGGACATTCAATTGCATGTATATAATGTAATGTTGTAATCATAATAATAATAATAATAATAATAAAGAAAGGGATTAATATTAATGATGAGAATGTGAATTTTACTGATGAAATAAAAATATGGAAGTGTTTATACATTGTTTCATTTCACTATAGAGTGTTCCAAATCACAACAGTTTTATTGTATTTATTGTATCCCTTTTTGTCGTGTGTTTGTTAGCTACCAAGCAAACTCCCTTCACCTGGCGCCAGTCCTGGACAGGTCAGGAGAACACCCAAAGCATCTGCACCTGGTGTTTCTTCAACCACCTCAGAGCCAGCTGCTACTCCAAAGACTTCAGCAAAGACTGCAGAGAAGGACCTCAAACCTGCAGACCCCCCCGTGGTGAGGTTACACAGTGCTTGTACTGCCTCGTAACATCTGTTACTACTGCTAAGCACATGCAGTACATAGCAGGACAAGCACATGCAGTACATAGCAGCACAAGTACACACAGTACATAGCAGCACAAGTACATACAGTACATAGCAGCACAAGCACACACAGTACATAGCAGCACAAGCACACACAGTACATAGCAGCACAAGCACATACAGTACATAGCAGCACAAACACACACAGTACATAGCAGCACAAGCACACACAGTACATAGCAGCACAAGCACATACAGTACATAGCAGCACAAACACACACAGTACATAGCAGCACAAGCGCATACAGTACATAGCAGCACAAGCACACACAGTACATAGCAGCACAAGCACATACAGTACATAGCAGCACAAACACACACAGTACATAGCAGCACAAGCACACACAGTACATAGCAGCACAAGCACACACAGTACATAGCAGCACAAGCACACACAGTACATAGCAGCACAAGCACATACAGTACATAGCAGCACAAGCACATACAGTACATAGCAGCACAAGCACATACAGTACATAGCAGCACAAGCACATACAGTACATAGCAGCACAAGCACATGCAGTACATAGCAGCACAAGCACATACAGTACATAGCAGCACAAGCACATACTGTATAGTGTACGTATATATTGTACAATAGAACTTGCTTAGTAAGTACCATGGTTAGTACAAATTTATGTACGTACAGTCCACCAAGACTTAATCTTAGTCAGTCATTCACGTGCATGTGTACATATACAGTACACTGTTTGTGTCCTTCAGCCTCAGCAGACTGAACCAGCTTCTAGTGAAGATCCTCAAGTAAAGGATTTGTCTGAGAAGTTGGCTATCCTCCAACACAAGAGACAGGAAGACAAGGCAAGGATCAAGGAATTGGAACGTTACAAGGCTCAGTTTCAGCAGGTATGTACGTACGTATATTTGTAAGTGCGCGCGCATGTGTGTATGTATATACATACGTATGTATGTTTCAGTTTGTATGTATGCATACGTATATTGCATATGCACGTACGTAACTGCGTAGTATGTATGTGAAGGGAAAGGAAGAAGAAGAGAGGGGGAGTGAATGAATGTGAGGGGAGGACTCTGTGAATTCTTTACTCCCTAGTTTCAAACCAGTTAGTCTGTCTGTGGTTTCACCTATTGTAGAGGATTATAAGCATCAGTGGAAGGTGTTCATGTGGGCACCTTTGTGTTTACACGCTAGAGCCTCTGATAGTGGACTCTCCCAAATAGGGACACAGTATAGTAAACCTCTCTACAAAGGACATGACTTACGGTCCCAGTGTAATTCCTACAATACATTTTGAACCTCCCAAAGAGGAAAACCTCTCTACAAAGAACAAATCAGCTGAATTTATGTCATCACCAAAGTGTCCTTTGTTCAGAGGTACCTCTGTACGTATATGGCTTCCTCTTTGTTCACATTACGTACTTTTTCCCCTTATTTGGATGTGTATGTGTATGCATGCAGCTGTTGGAATACAAGCAGAAATGGAGTGAGGCTCAGAATGACCTTCAGCAGCAGTTGAAGACGACAAAGAAGGAGTCCAAGGAAGCTGTTGAGGAGAAGAAGAAGATTGAAGAAGAGATGAGAGACCTCTCAGATGCCGTAGAGATGGCAACACTGGACAAGGAGATGGCAGAAGAGAAGGTAGTGTAGTCTCTACTTCATGTGTTGTGTGTACCATTCTGGACAATTGGTCTGCATATAATAATGTATGTATGTATGTATGTACATATGTATATGTTAGTCAAAAATGTAGTATACAGTTTGTCTATTTGTGTATGTGCTGCGTATGTATCTATAGAATACATACGTACGTACATAATATATATATACGTACGTATACCTATGTATGTATGTAACTTTAGAAACTAATAAAAGCACATTTTGCATTTGTGTATGTGCGTGTGTGTGTGTGTGTGTGTGTATGTGTGTGTGTGTGTGTATGTGTGTGTGTGTGTGTGTGTGTGTGTGTGTGTTTGTATGTGTGTGTGTGTGTGTGTGTGTGTGTGCATGTGTGTGTGTATGTGTGTGTGGTAGGTGTATGTACGTACATATGTGTGGTGGAGTGTCTTACGTATGTACGTATGTGCAGTACATGTATGTGCTTCCATGTGTACATGCAAGTGTTCAATTCAAATTCTCAATATCTGTGCAACAGAGTGAAAGCCTTCAGATTGAGGTTGATGCTCTGAAGGAGAAGGTGGAGGAGCTCACTTTGGACTTGGACATCCTTCGCAATGAGATCAGTGAGTCGGGAGTGGAGGGTGCTGCCTCCAACTTCCAAATGAAGCAGCTTGAACAGCAGAACCAGCGATTAAAAGAAGCACTTGTTAGGTGTGTGTGTGTGTGTGTGTGTGTGTGTGTGTGTGTGTGTGTGTGTGTGTATGTGTGTGTGTGTGTGTGTACACCAACCAGGAGTGTATGTACGTATGTACATATGTGTTCTAACCAAGAATACTTGAATATGTACATTCGCACATGTCAACCTGGAAGTACATGGGTACATACATACATACGTATGTATATGTGCACATGCATATATGCATGGAAGTGTCATCAAATCCAGCATGAATTTGCTGTACAGTGCATACTGACCAACAGTACCAGCAGTGTGAGGTTTGTTGCTGCAATGGGACATACGTATGAATACTGCATTGTTTGCAGAACTCACTTTCACCATAAGAGAGTGTATGTACGTGTGAGGTGTGGCAGTTATCTGATGTTTTCTTCTTTCTTCATCTCCCTTTGCTTACCATTTAAACACTGTCTGGTGCGCATTAAGAACAATTCTGAGGCCAGACTGTTAACTGTGTGCATATTAATCTAAGACCTCGTGTGTCCATTGTACTTCTCTTTACTGTTGTTGGAATAGTAATGGTCTATGAGTGAAAGACAAACAAAAGAATGTACATGTGTATTGTTCAATGATTTTCTACTATACATACGTGTATACATACTGTCATGTGTTCCACTGTTGCTGTCTGTACATACGTACGTGTGTGACCCTTCACAGGTTGCGTGACCTGTCGGCCCAGGACAAGAGTGAGCATCAGCAGGTGGTGAAGGATCTCGAGAAGCAGTCCTCCGTTGCCAACCAACTGATGGAGCAGAAGGCACTGCTTGAAGATGAACTGCGAGAATCTGAGAACACCATTGATGAGCTTAAGGAACAGGTGGATGCTTCCCTTGGTGCTGAAGAAATGGTTGAAAAGCTGACGGAGAAGATGTTGGATTTGGAGGAAAAGGTCGTAGAGCTCCAGGAGCAAGTTGACGATTTGGTAAGGATGGGTATCTCATCTAATTTAATGATTCCCCTCTAGTCACATGTGTGTCATGTGACCTACATACATACACAGGAAGCACTGAAGGAACTTGGTGAAGAGCAGGAAGAGTTGAGAGCTGAAATGGAGCACGAGCTGCGGGAGGAGCTGGACCTGTCCTACAACAAAAGTAGAGAGGTCAGGAAGTTGGGAGAGTGTGTGGACATTAGGAGATGCTTGGTATAGGGCGTTTACATACATATATGTACGTAATATGTGTACATTTGTAGGTTCTTATGTACGTATGTACACACTACTGTACCTGCTCATGCTGTACGTATGTACACACTACTGTACCTACTTGCACTGTACATATGTACACACCACTGTACCTGCTTGTACTGTACATACGTATGTACACACTACTGTACCTGCTCGCACTGTACATATGTACACACCACTGTACCTGCTTGTACTGTACATATGTATGTACAGTATACAGTGGGATCTGGTTAATCCAAAAACATCTTCTCATCATAAGTTAAAATCGTATACAATTTTTGTGATAGTGATTCACAGCAGATCGTCAGACGAATGAGGTTTCCAGATAAACCAGATGTGATTTTTACATGTGTTCATTGTTTCTTCTCCCCTTTCTTTTGCACAGCTTGAGCATCGCATAGAAGCCTCACAGGAAGTCATTGTCGACTTGCAGCAAACAGTTGAGAAGTTCAGGGAACTTGTGAAGAATCAACAAAGCAGCATCATGGAGCTGAAGCAGAAGGAGGAGAGCCAGAAGGGACAGGGTCTTGAGGAACACTCGGAGGCCCTGCACAGCCTGAGTCGCCAGCTTCAGGCAACAACCATGAAGGCGCACTCCAGGGTGAGTGAGTCAGTGTAGGTGGTGGTGGTGGAGTGAGTGTGTGAGTCGGTGTGGGTGGTGGTGGGGTGGTTGGTGTTGGAGTAAGTGCGTGAGTCGGTGTGGTGGTGGTGGGGTGAATGAGTGAGTCAGTGTGGGTGGTGGCGGGGTGAGTGAGTCAGTCAGTGTGGGTGGTGGTAAGGTGAGTGAGTGAGTGAGTCAGTGTGGGTGGTGGGGTGAGTGAGTGAGTCAGTGTGGGTGGTGTGGTCTAGAGGATTATTGAACAATAATGTTCAAGTCTTCATTTAGAAATGTCACCCTCGATTCCAAAGGATAGCAACAAGACCCCTTCTCCCCCCCTCCCCCCATAATCCCACTGTACACTATACTACTGGTCCCTCATTTGTCCACAATTTCATCAAGAATGGATGTGTGCAGACACATACATACATACATAAGTGAGGTCTGACTGTACTAACATGCATTCGTACATGCGTAAAAATACTGTAGGTTAAATACCAGGGCTTCATATGGGCGAGTGGGAGTAAGGTGCCCCTCATTCTTAATAGATTTCCCCCCACCTTGAATAGTGGGGTAAAGTGCTGATGCACGTGGATGCACGATTCTCCCCTTACTTTTCACGAGAATGTCCCTCAATAAGTGTCCCCTGAGAAGGTTTCTAAACAAAGGCCTTCACGCTGTTGGAAGATGCAGCCCAAGAAGGTGGCAAGCTGTTTGTGTTTTCAGTTATGTGTTTTTTGATTCTTTTTCTTATGCAGACAATAGAATTTGAGCTGAGGAAGCTGGAGGCCCAGCAAGCTTCTGAGCACATCAAGTTGTTGAAATCCTTCATGCCTAACTCCTTCCTGGCTGGTGGAGGTGTGTGTGTGTGTGTGTGTGTGTATGCGCGTGTGCATACGTATGTGCATGCATGCATTCATGCCTATATTTCCATATGTACATACGTACCTACACATACAGTACCTGCACTGTGTACATATGAATGTACAGTACATACATACGTATACACATGTATGTATGCCTCAGTCATATGGATCATAGCACTCTGACTGTGTATGTACGTATGTACATACAGTACGTATGTGTGTGTCAAAAACCATATGGACCATAATATACTTACAGTACGTACTATTATTTAATATCATACGTACAGTGGGCCCTGGTTTATCCGACCACGTTTGTTCCTCATGAAATGTGTCGCATAAACCAGGTGTTAGATAAACCAGGTGTTAGATAAACCAGGTGTTAGATAAACCAGGTGTTGGATAAACCAGGTGTTGGATAAATCAGGGTAAATAGTACACAGAGTGGTGGTGGTGATTCACAGCAGAGTGTCGGATAAATGAGGTTTTCGGATAAGCCAGGTGTGACTGTATGTACTTTCGTAAGTAGCAGTTCACCCCTTTTTAGTGTGTACGTACATACGTACATATAAATGATGTGTTGCAGTCTGTGTGTTCAGTCTGCTGTTGTGTTCTGTGGTCACCCTCTCCTCACTGACCTCTCTGCAGGAGACTATGATGTTCTGATGGTTGTCATGTTGCTGCCAAGGATACTGTTTAAGGCAGAACTCATCACCAGTCAACTCCGATTGCAGGTACGTGTGTGTGTGTATGTGTGTGTGTGTGTGTGTGTGTGTGTGTGTGTGTGTGTGTGTGTGTGTGTGTGTATGTACGTTGATGTGTGTGTAGATGTGTAGATGTGTAAGTAGATATGTGTAGATGTGTAGATGTGTGTGTGTGTAGATGTGTGTGTGTGTGTGTGTGTGTAGATGTGTGTGTGTGTAGATGTGTGTGCAGATGTGTGTGTAGATGTGTGTGTAAATGTGTGTGTGTGTGTGTGTGTGTGTGTAGATGTGTGTCTGTGTAAGTACGTGTGTGTGTGTATGTGTGTGTGTGTGTGTGTGTGTATGTGTGTGTGTGTGTGTGTGTGTGTGTGTGTGTGTGTGTGTGTGTGTGTGTGTGTGTGTTACATTTGTTAGCACATATACTCTATGCTATTGTGGGCTGTTTGCCTACTTTGTATTTTTCAATGTTAATTGTTCTTCTACACCTTTGAAGTACAAATTTGATGACGTTCTTGAATCAAAGAAACCACTGAAGGGAATCGAAGGAGATCGCGTTGTATTTGCAGCTCAGGCTATCTCAAAGCTGTTGGTCTTTCAGTACCTTGTGAGAAAGGTCCAAGTGTAAGTGTGTGCATTTGTGCTAAAGCAACCATGAGTTTGTGCTGATTCAGCAATTCTTAACTAGTCTGGTGTTGCTGACTCAGTCTTGCTCGGCCATTTTCAGGCACTAACATCACCGAGTGAGAGAGATTGGAATGACACCACTCAATCTCACTTGCCCCGTGATGTTAGTTCCCAAAAATGGTCAAGTGCAATTGGCTAAGCAACGCCGGGTTTGTAGTCACCACTCACTGTATGTGTCTTGAATATCTTGCCCATTTTCAATGATTTTATGTACTCTCCCCAGCATCCTGGAGGGCTGTGATGTGCCCATGTACAGACAGATGGGAGGACTGAGAGACGACCTTACACTTCATGAGAAGGCATTGGATCTTCTCATCGATGTGTTGAAAACTGAACAGGTTAAAACATCTACTATCTATTGTTTTATGGTGTAGAATACATCTGTGTGTTTCCATTTGACATTAAACCCCTGTACTATTTCTCAAAATGCACACACACACACACACATGCACGCACGCACGCACACACACACACACGCACACACGCACACACACACACACACACACACACACACACACACACACACACACACACACACACATGTGTACGCACGCACATGCACACATGCATATCTCCATGTGTGTAAAACTGTATAAGCATTTATAAATACGTAGACCGAATCAGTGGTACTGAATCGCATCTATTATAATTCATGTTTTCTGTACATACATACACCAATGTACGTATGTACATACGTATATATATATATATATATATATATATATATATATATATATATATATATATATATATATATATATATATATATGAAAATCAATTCATGTGTGTATATAATATATTATGTATTTACTGTATGTATATATGTGCTATTTTGTTCTTGTCTGTACATGTGTGTGTATGTACATGTATAGTGCATTTGTACATATGTATTGAGCATGTATTTTTACTGTATGTCTGAATGTATACATAGCTTGATGAATCTGTCCCTCTTGGAAATCTGGACAAAGCAATCAGCCATTTCAAGGTGGGTGTGTGGGTGTGGGTGTGGGTGTGGGTGTGGGTGTGTGGGTGTGTGGGTATGAGTGTGTGTGTGTGTGTGTGTGTGGGTGGGTGTGGGTGTGGGTGTGTGGGTGTGTTTATTACTGTTATTTCCCCTCATTTCTTCCCTTTTTCATTCCTGTGTGTTGAAAGTAACGTATGTATTTCTCTCTCTAGAGCCTTCTGGACACTCGACTGCCTAGTGCATCGGTCGACCACTGTCTGGTCGTGGTGGAGCAAATGGGGATTCTCACTTCCACCTCCGAAGCCATTGCCATGGAGATTTTGCGAGTTAGATCGCTCATTCCTGTGAGTTGCCCGTGCATCCTTGCAAGAGAGCCATTTTTGTTCACATACATACATGTACATATGCACATACGTACACATGTATGTATGAATGTGTATACTTATTGCACGCATACATACGTACACATATACATGTATGTATGTATGATCATAGACATTATATACTACGTAGTATATATATAGTGTCTATGGCACAATATACTGTCTACTCTTGCGCACATACATGTATGTACATACGTTCAAATATGCTGAAAAAGACTTGCAGGGTCGTGTGCCATCATAGCTAGCAGTTGTTTCTTAGTTAAAATAGTATGTTTATGTACATATTGCAGCAATCGTTTCGGCAGCGGACGTGTGTGCCTTCATCAGTGCACCGCATACATAGGTACTTAGTAGTCTTACGTCTGTGTTTGCTGTGTGTGTGCAGGATGGCTGTGTTGCGGACACACAACTTAAGGACTTTGACAGTCTGGCCACTGACCTGAGAGTGACAGTGAGGAAGGTGAGGAGGCGGATCCCGAATGAATCCTCGGGTAAAACCCTGCAATTACCAGACGACATTATGGAGGATATTCTGAAATGTGCCAACACCCTGGATGCCGTCAGGGAATCAATGGTGCAGTTTAAAGGGAGTGTGGGAAAGAAAGGAAATGTTCTTTCCGAGGGAGAACTACTTCAGAGCACAGTGGTTGAAGAGCTCTTCCAACAAGCATCGTCTGCCTGTCTCACTCTTGTGAAAACAGCTTCTCCTGCCGCCAACAAGATGCGAGCCAGCTTTGAGTGGATTATTGCCACTCTCAACACTTTTGCCAACACAGTGCAGAATGGAAGCTACGACCAGAACAGACCAAAAGCACCGGTGGGTGTACATACTCTGCAACAAGGCTTTGTGTACGGTGTCTGTACATGTTGCCCTGCTGTTATTACCACCACCTTCAATCGTAGTCACTTGGTGTCACCACCCTGCTGGTACCCTACACCACCACCCTACATAGTACCCCACACCACCACCCTACATAGTACCCCACACCACCACCCTGCATAGTACCCCACACCGCCACCCTACATAGTACCCCACACTGCCACCCTGCATAGTAGCCTGTCATCACTATCCTGCGTATATAGTAATCACTTGGCACCAAAATCACATGGTGTTTGTGGGATAGGAATTACCCACATACGTACATACATACGTTATACAAACCTTGCCTATTGTGCCTGTCCTGTGGTACATACAGCACAGTACTTGCATTAACAAGTACAAGATTTTCCTACTTCAACTGGATGAGCCATTGGCCATCAGCTACTATTCCAGCCTACCATTGGCCATCAGCTGATATTAAGGCCTACCACTAACAGTACTAGTCTATTTTGTCTTTTGTCCTGAGGTTAGAGTTATGGTTAACTGCAGCTTTTTTATTGAGGGTTGGGGTGGCTTTTTATTAAGGGTTGGGGTGGCTTTTTATTGAGGGTTGGGGTGACTTTTTATTCAGGGTTGGGGTGGCTTTTTATTGAGGGTTGGGGTGGCTTTTTATTGAGGGTTGGGGTGGCTTTCAACCAAGAGGCTACTATCCTAGACACCCAGTCATAGTGTTAAGTAATGCTGTGAATCTCTTTCCTCTCATCCTCCCTCTGTCGTGCATGAATAAGGTACCTCCTTATGTCCTGAGAGCTACGGCAGTCAAGAATGAGCTGAGTGATGCAGAAGGTCTCGGCTACAAGGTGGAGGAGAAGATCAAGGAAATTGTTGAACTCAAGAAGGCTATCAGACTTAAGGTGAGAGGGTGTATTCAGTCTCCATCTGTTATGTGCATGCTTGTGTGGGTGGGTGGGTAAATAAAGCCTTATTAGTTGTAAAGTGTAGGTGTACTTTCACCTCCCTGACACACACAGTGTGCCTTACACACGCATACACACACACACACACACATACACAAACACATACACACACACACACACACACACTCACACACACATACACACACACACGCACACACACACACACACACACACACACACAAACACACACACACACACACACACACACACACACACAGAGTGAATATACGTACGTACATACGCACGTACACATGCACACTGTGTGTTTGTGTGCGTGTGTCCACGCATACATCCTTGTGCCATTACTCACTGTGTGTCCTGTACAGGGTGAAGAGGTGTCCGAGGGCAACATCAGAATCTCCCTTTTGGAAAAGAAGGTAGAATCTGCAGAGCAAGAGGTGAGAAATTTTACCCATTGCCCCCCCTCCCATTTCCACCAGATACCACTGACTTCTTTCTCCTTTCCTTCTTGAAATTACCTCTCCTCTCAGTAATCTCCTAGGTAGCTCTCCCTCATGTCCCTTTAAAAGTGCAGTGTGACATGTTTGAACCTATTGCATTGCACGCCTTTAACTATAATGCACACTTACTTGCACGTGTCCCTTATCAGCCAACCAAATCACATTTACTTCAGCTTGTGGTTTAATGAAGGAAGAGTACTTGCTTATTGTACATATGCACATACTAGATATATACGTACATACTAGATATATACGTACATACTAGATATATATGTACATACATACTAGATATATACATACATTCTAGATATATACGTACATACTAGATATATACGTACATACTAGATATATACGTACATACTAGATATATACGTACATATTAGATATATACGTATGTCCATACAGTGGGACCCTCTTAAGACACCACTCCAGGCACCACTCTTAAATCCTCGTCTTAACAGAACTTTAATTCATACTGATTTCTACCCTTGGGCTTGAAACATATTTGTCTTAAGGGGAATTTCACACTAAGAGAGTTTGTCTTAAAAGGGTTCCAGTGTACCTACGTACATTACGGTCCCAAGATTCTGTTGTTGTTTTGTGTTGTTATTGTTGTTGTTGTTATTTGTGTATAGGGAGAGAGGAAGGCTGAGGTGGAGAGACAAGAGATAGCACGTCTCAAGGAAGTGATCGAACAGAAGGACACGTGAGTGTGTGTGTGTGTGTGTGTGTGTGTGTGTGTGTGTGTGTGTGTGTGTGTGAGTGTGTGTGTGTGTGTGTGTGTGTGTGTGTGTGTGTGTGTGTGTGTGTGTGTGTGTGTGTGTGTGTGTGTGTGTGTGTGTGTGTGTGTGTGTGTGTGCATGTGTGTGTGTGTGTGTGTGTGTGTGTGTGTGTGTGTGTGTGTGTGTGTGTGTGTGTGCATGTGTGTGTGTGTGTGTTCATTTGAAAGTTACACTATTCCTGCATTTGACCGCATTTTACTTTTCTGTGTTTATACATACATACATACATACATACATACATACATACATACATACATACATACATACATACATACATACATACATACATACATACATACATACATACATACATACATACATACATACATACATACATGCATACATTGAAAGGACTGCCATTATTTTCAAACATGCACAGAATACATTCACTATAATAAGTAATAATACATACATATTTAGTTTAAGTACAGTACTGAACATACACACACATTCAGCCAAAGTGCACCATGTCTACATGTGGTGGTGTGCTATGTTGTGGAAACTTCCCACTCTAGGCGATTTGAGAGGGCCATCCACGTGCTGCAGAACGACATTGATTCTTTGGAGAGAGAAAAACTGACGCTGACTAAGGCACTGGAGGAGTACAAGAAGACCAAAGGTAGAATATTTGTTTCTATGCTGTACACTGTACACTGCTGAATGTTAGTGTTTGTGTGTATGCATTTGTGTGTATACATGTGTTTACATGTGTTTACATTTGTGTGTGTATGTGTTAGTGCGTGCATGTGTGTTTAAGTGTCTTCATGTATGGCTTATTCATGTTTGTTTCAAAGGTGGCCACAGTGGCGTTTCGGCCATTTTCCAGTCATTGGGGAAAACCCCAGGAATGACATCACTGGACGGGGCTTCAAGCCAAGGGACTTCTGCTGATTCCAGTCTTTTGAATGAAAAGGTACGATCTTGGCTGCCCTCTTCTTTTTGGCAGATACTGTATATCCGGAAATATTGGCGATCATTAAATTTCGCGATTTGTGCAAGATCAGGCTGTAATTTAACATTGGCGGTTGCACAGCAAGGACAAAGCATAGTAAGTAGGTCTATGTAAATTTGGTGATAGAAATTTGGCGATTTTGATACTGACCACCAAACCACCAAATTAAAAATGTCGCCAATATTTCCAGATGTACGGTATGAATATGTAGAATTGTGTACAGGAGAGCATATTCCCGATGATCCCTGTATGTGTCTGTGTCAGCCTGACCTTTCTAGCCCGCTCAATGTGTACATACATACATACGTACATACATACTTACGTACATACAAACATATGTACTTACATGCATACCATGTGATGTTCATGTACATGTGTACGTACATACGTACACATGTACTTACGTGCATACATATGTTTTTATGTGCATACCATGTGATGTTCATGTACATGTGTACGTACGTATGTACCTCTCTAAGGTAACTGCTGTATACGACAGCCATCAGGTCAGGTGTATAGGCTGAACTTTCTGCTGTACCCGTACTGTAGGGGTTTTCCCTTTTGTTCTTGCATAGCTTGATGCAATGTCATGGCACTTTAACTCCATTGACGTTTGTGCGTGTATTAATGTTGCACAATGTTTCCCACAGGATTAATTGCAAACAGGACGCTTAATGTATTCTTTAGTTTCAGTTTTGCTTAATAGACAAATGATATCCTTGCAGCATGGCAGATTGCTCAGTTTAGCCTTGGATATGTTAGGCATGAGCTATAGAATCTAATGGGTCAGAATTCTCTTCAGTGCCCTTGTGGAAATACTGTTAATTGCCAAGTTATGGATGAAAAATATTTTTTTGTAACCTCTGTTGGGTCACGACACATTGTTGCTTATTACCGAGCGGTTTAGCGAGGTTAACTGTTTCCGTCCGCAAGGGTAGTCAGATCGAGCTTCCCACGCACTTGATTGTAAGATTTTGGCCAACATGCGAATCTTTGCGCTAAAGTTACAAGTCGGTCTCAAGTACAAGTCACAGCGAAGTATTACTGGTTGATGCGGGCAGAGACGTGCTACGCATCAATATGAAATTTGTCCGTACTCTTTACCTATGTTCCGAACAGGACACGTCTAAAGTCACCAAGTTTTCGGCCTCTGACGGTCTAATCGTGCCAGATCAAATACTTCTAACAACTTCAAACACTTTAATACAACAATACCTAATTTTCTCATGGACGAAATTTTCGAATCTTGTTCGATAAACGGTAGGATTCATCATTCCGTCGTTCGGATGATAGAATTGGGCAGCCATCGTGTCCGACATCTTTTCGGGTGGCACTTTCTTTGTTGCATGGACCGCGTGTGCGCATGCGCATTCACAACACGTATTGAAGAAATATGGCGGCGTTCTCGCGCGAAGAATGTTCTGTTTACTTTTTGGTGTTCTTTTTCCGACGGTTTTGTCCCTGAAGGTGGCATAACTAATTGTAGAGTACATTAATAGTGCTGCTGGCAGAGCCTTTCAGTTGGGTTTGACATAAATGAGATCAAACTGGTGGGCCTACCTCAGACCACAGTAAGGGAGGCATACCTCTGTGCATTTGTGAATGTGTGTGTGTGTGTGTGTGTGTGTGTGTGTGTGTGTGTGTGTGTGTGTGTGTGTGTGTGTGCACTTGCGTGCATACATATGTAACAAGAAAAAAAATGTCTGCAATGAAAAGAAATGCAAGCGTCGGAAGAAAATTCCAATTCGCAAATTACAGTTTAGTACAGCATGTTATTCAAACTATGACTCCAATCAATCACAGAAGGATCATTTCCACTTGAATGTGCAATCCACACGCACATTGTCAATGAATCTCATTTCCCACGACCAACCAGAACACTAAGAGCTCTGCCAAATGCAGCTATAAACATATATACTGTTACAGCAGGAAATGCGCATGCCGCAATTAGCATATAATGTGGTGCAGCAACTTAATGCACAACAGCTTGTGCCACAACCCCAATTGCCGGCAAACATACCATGCAAACACTTCAAATCCATAATGATTGAATGCTGTTATGCACAACACATGCACATTGACTTCATATCATCGAAAATTTCATGAAGAGCAAGTCAGGTGGAAACGTATTCAATGCGTGCCATGTCATGAAGTGTGGCCACCACGTGATCACAAAGATTTACATCAGTGTTTATAGTACACGATGTACCCAAGACAAAAATATTCCAAAAAAATTTCAAAAGCAAACAACATGCATCCTAGAGCAGTACCAGAATGTTTACAAAACCTGACACAAATTGAAGAAATGCTCATTGCACATGTTTCATCTATTATGTATGTGTACAGAGAACATGGTGGTCAAGCATGGTTACCATGCAAGGACCTGCATGCTTAACCTATTGCAAGACATACAATCGCAATTGATAAATTGCCTCAAAATGTTTCTAACTTGCCTATACTGATACTCAGGCACACAGGTTGTAGTACCGTGTGAAATGTGTCTGAAGATTGCCCTTTGCAGAAACCATGGATTTTATTGCAATTAAGCAAATCAAATTTAACCAAAATTAAATGCAGTGATATATGATTGTCACATTGCTTAGTGTTAGTGCCAATTTAAATGTTCAAGCAGACCAACTTGAACTAAGCAATTGCAATTCAATTGAATCATGTACCGTACGTCAGGAAATTTTCGCGGTACAAAAATTTCGCGGCTCGCCTCATTTTTGGGGGTCATAAATTTTCGTGGATAAATAAATTCGCGGGCTCTGCCTACAGATAATGCAACAAAAGGTCTTTTCTTGTTTTCTAAGCGTTTGCCTCTCCCAATGAACGAAATTGTGTCTTTCTTCGTTTATCCTATAGGTGTAGTTAGTATTTCAATCTGTTAAGAGTGAACTAGTAAGATCTAGTAGGTGGAATGTAGTCCTCTTAGCAGTTATTTGTCGACGTTGCGGAAGCTTGAAGACTGTCGGTGAAGATTCAATCGGTGCTACGTTCTTAAAGCTTAAAAAGTGAACCCAAGGAAAGGTAAACGAATAATCTAAGCAATGTACATTGTATGCGATCGATTTTTGCATGCAAACATTTTATATAAGCAAAAGCGGTACATGATCCCGTCAGCAGCCATTTTTTCATTAATGTTCGCGGATGAATAATTTCGCGGATCCTTTCGAACCACGAAAACCACGAGAATTATTAGCCGCGAAAATTTCCTGACGTACGGTATAATCATAAAAAGTGACCATGAATTTTGCAAATTTAACACGCCAGAAGAAATAAAATTAAATATTAACATATTATTTTGTGTCAATCACTGATCGATGCATGACTCAACCTAATTGAATGTCAAATATCACAAATTAACAAATGTTATACATGATTGCAGTCTTGTCTCATGAGGATTGATACTGTAGTCTACACACTGTGTCTTGCAAGCATGTGGCAAGTGAGTAAACAACAAAACTGCTAACTTTGCATCTGGCCATTGTAATACCATTGCACTCAATCTAGCATTACAACTCAAAGCATGAGCACACACACATCAGTTTTGAATTCATAAGCAGCAGTCAAAATGGAATTGAACACAATTCAATTTTTATTTTAAAATTTAACTCCTTTTAACAATCGCGAGGTTCTGAACTTTGTTCACAACTAGTAATATTTTCATTCACATGTATGTATGTGTTTAACTCTTTAGATCAAACTGCTGAAGGAGTCATTATCTGTGTCTAATAAAGAGAGTCATCATCTTAGGTCTAGGTTAGCCAGATTGCAAATGGCTTCCTTGCCACCATTAAAGTTGTTACCAAGGCAACCAAACCAAACTGATCAAGAAAAGAGTGTGACTAAGGAAGTGTCAGCACTTCATAAGGTTTGGTTTTGAGAATGAGATGTGTTTGTTCGTGTGTGTGTGTGTGTGTGTGTGTGTGTATGTGTGTGTGTGTGTGTGTGTGTGTGTGTGTGTATGTGTGCATGTGTGTGTGTGTGTGTGTTGTGTGTACTGTGTTGTTTGCTGTGGTTCATTACAGGAAAAGAAGTCCCTATGTATTTAATGTGATACAGTATTTTGTGAGTCTATTGTTTATATATCATTTGTGTTTATGTTTTAGGAGCTGTTAGTGTTAGCTGCAACTCCTAAAGTTGTTGACATAACCAAGAAAGCACCAGGTGTGTTTACATGTGTGTGAGTGTATGTGTGTGTGTGTATGTGTGTGTGTGTGTGTGTGTGTGTGTGTGTGTGTGTGTGTGTAAGTGTGTGTGTGTAAGTGTGTGTGTGTAAGTGTGTGTGTTTGTGTGTGTGAGTGCATCATATCGTTTCCCTTACATCATTCTACTGGATCCTGTCACACTTGTTTGTATTGGTACAGATTCTGGAGTGAGGAAACAGCCTACGCCTCAGAAGCAGCATTCCAATCAATTGGCACATTTGCTAAACTTGCAGAGACGTTCAGAGGAACTCAAATCAAAAGCAGCCATTTTGTTGGCCAGCCAACTAAAAGGCGGAGCAATCAGAACGCCTGTCAGCTCATTTGTATCTCCTAATTTTTCTCAGGTGTGTATGCAAGAGTGTTTACCAGATACAGACATAGTCTGGCATTGCCGACCCGATTCTCGCTCGGCCATTTTCGGGGACTGACATCACCAGGCGAGCGAGAATTCTCGCTCGCCCAGTGACGTCAGTCCCCGAAAATGGCCGAGCGAGAATCGGGTCGGCAACGCCAGACTAATACAGACAAGAGTTTTAATGGAATACGTAGTTCTCTCCATCTCTTCCCGTGGTGTGCGTATATAAAGTGTAGTGGACACCTCTAGGTGTAGTGTAGCGGACACCTCTAGGTATAGTGTAGCGGACACCTCTAGGTGTAGTGCAGCGGACACCTCTAGGTGTGGTGGTGCAGTGGACACCTCTAGGTGTAGTGTAGCGGATGCCTCTAGGGGTAGTGCAGTGGACATCTCTAGGTGTAGTGTAGCGGACACCTCTAGGTGTAGTGCAGCGGACACCTCTAGGTGTAGTGCAGCGGACACCTCTAGGTGTAGTGTAGCGGACACCTCTAGGTGTAGTGTAGCGGATGCCTCTAGGGGTAGTGCAGTGGACATCTCTAGGTGTAGTGCAGCGGATGCCTCTAGGTGTGGTGTAGCGGACACCTCTAGGTGTGGTGTAGCGGATGCCTCTAGGTGTGGTGTAGCGGATGCCTCTAGGTGTGGTGTAGCGGATGCCTCTAGGTGTGGTGTAGCGGATGCCTCTAGGTGTAGTGTAGCGGACACCTCTAGGTGGGTTTAGTGGATGCAGACATCTTTGTATTAAACTGATACCAAGGCTGAAGCCCATGGTGTCTGAAGGTGCCTGTATCTCCACTTTAGCCCATCTTGAGGTACTTTAGCTGTTACTTGTAAGCCTGTGTTGTATATGTTAAAGTAAATTTAATATGAGAATAATACTCTTTCTACCTTTGTATACATTCAGGTCCTTCAAGATGTTTCTTCGCCCAGATTGGTAGCCAAGTTGAAAGTACCTGAGGCTGATGGAGGTCGCTCGTGTGTTTGTCCGATCGTCCTCAACGAACAACAGTGGAGGAGACTGCACACGCAACTTGTCAAATAGGAACAATAGTCTTTAGCATAATACAGTGTCATTATAATACTCTGGAATTCTAATATAGTATCAATTAATCCGTACATTAATATTGATGAACAATTATTCATATCATCATGACTGAGCAATCAAAGGGTAAATTATTTAATTTGTATGCTTATAAGTGTGTGGCCTATAGGAAATTATATTCAACAGCTGCAGAGACTATAGTCTGGTGTTGCTGATGTACTCTATATTCTCCATTTTTATCAACTGCATGATCGAGACAATATGGAGGAATGGGTCTAGCTATACACATGTAGGACTATACAGAGACCAGAACATCTTCTTACATCTTTTAAAGTTTATCATTTCACATGCATGGTTAACTGCTGTACTCCTTAAAATTGTACGCATACAGAATCACCAGCTAGGAGCATGCAAACGCCTCTGAAGGCGACTGCGTCGAGTATTTGCGCCAATCAATGTAGTGTCAACCGTTGCAGGTAATTGTGTGTCTATGGTTGCAGTATCACGTGCGTGACGTCGCTGACCTCGTGTCTCGTGTAGGAACGAGAAGAACCATGCCTGTGTATTTCTACAAGCCCGAAACGGCTATCAATAGAGCCCAACGTTAGTTGAAGGACTAATTTTCAGATTAGAAAACTAAATAGTTGTAATATTCTGTAAGATACCATTTATTATTCTTTGTTTTATCATTTGTGAAGTGTTTGTCTTCTGTTGTAATTTCTTCAGAATTTCTCGAGGTTAATAAAGACGATGCCGCCTTGGAGACGTTATTGGAGGTATTGAGGAGTAAGAAACATCGCTCAGAAGTACAGAAACTGAAGGAAGTCATCAAAGAGACACTCACTCTCTGTATCAAGCTGCAACAAAGTACTACGGTCAAAGACAGTTTGTACCAGTTCCGAAACATCACGTCCAATGTGGAGCCGTCGGCCTTCAATGGAGCAGTAGAACACTTTCTCAATGAATCTGAAGAATGTGCGAAAAAGGCACGAGCAGAGTCGCAACAGGCGGTTCTCGACACAGTGGAGGACCTGGACCAGCTGATGACACCGGAGAGGTGTGTTGTTGTGCTAAGTAACCATCCGTCATCCGCCATCCGCACTCTTGTGGGACAGACGTTTATCATTACTAAACCCTAACCAACCCCTAATGCCTTGATGAGTCTGTTCTCTTTACCTGATGTGTTCACACACACACACACACACACACACACACACACACACACACACACACACACACACACACACACACACATGCATGCGCAAACGCACACCCACCCACACACCCCTCATAACCACAGTATGACTACTTCAGCGTCTCCTTTCCCCATCCAGTCTCCTCCTCAGCACTGTCAGTGGAGAAGACACTCAGTCGAGGACTGACAGAGCACTCCTCACTCCCTGGCTGAAGTTCCTCTGGGAGTCTTACAGGAACATTCTGGATCTTGTGCGAAACAACAAGACCTTTGAAGACCTCTATAGGGACATTGCCAGAAGGACCTTTGAGTTTTGCCTGGAGTACAGGAGACATACAGAGTTTCGGAAATTATGTGAAATGGTGAGTTTTCACGTGGTGCTCCAGGAAGCATTGTGTACAGATATTTCTGACTAACAGCACAGCATCATTAGTAGCTGGAAGTACTCAGTATACACGGATGTGTACTGTACTTATACTGTTTTCAGGAGTGTTGAATGTGTTTCTACTGGTCAAACAAACATTGGATGGGTACACATACGTATGTAGATATGCAGAGAGAGAGAGGAGGATTCATGTGAGATGTACCAAGATATTTGGGGGAGCACTAGCATCTGCTTTTTGCCCTGCTAGAAATACGTACATAGTCACTGTAGGCTGCTTCTTGGTGTTACCGGCAGTAAGCATTGCACATGGATAAACATTCTAAGCGGCAGACTTTTCACATTTTATCAGTTGAGAATCTGGCATGAATCAATACTCAATTGGCATTTTGATTTGTGGGACACTTGTTCTACCCTTCTCCTTCCACAGTTCCGCAGCCACCTCCTGGCCATACAACGAGCCCAACCACCCGTGAAGGACTCCTACTACATCTCTCTGACCAACCCGGACAGCGTGATATGCTTGGTGGACATTCGGTTTGCGCAGATGCATGCTGCTGTTCGCCTGGATCTGTGGCAGGTGGGAATGTGTATGTACGCATGTATGTACATACGTACGTACGTATGTGTACTTTTAGACTTACGCACATATTTTATGCATGTGCATGCTTGTATATACATGTAGCATACACACACACACACACACACACACACACACACACACACACACACACACACACACACACACACACACACATACACACACACGCGCACACACACACACACACACACACACACACACACACACACACACACACACACACACACTGAGTACACAAATACAGAACACCATACTCTCCCTGCTATTGATAAGGATAAATCCTCACTCACTACAATGTCTACATTGTACCCTCAGGAAGCATTCAAGGCCATAGAAGAGGTGCACAACCTCTTTCTCCTCACTAGCAAACATGTGAAACCGAAGGTGTGGAACCAGTACTACGAGAAACAGGCCCAGGTGTACTGGATGGCCAACAACAGGCTCTTCCATGCAGCAGCACTTCAGCGCCTGCTCGTCCTCCAGAAGGATCAGAAGAAGAACATGACACAAGAAGAAATTCAGAGGTGGGCCTGTGTGTGTGTGTGTGTGTTCATCAGCACGCGCGCGCACACACACACACACACACACACACACACACACACACACACACACACAACAGATTGCTTGTATGGTTGTAGTTTTCACCAGTGTCTGAAACTGCATGGGTTGAATTGAAATCTCTTTGGCCAAACTTCAGGTGGAATTCCCCTACATACGTACATATACGTATTTAGAGTGCAGGGGTGGGCAGCACTGTCAGTTGAAACCTTCTACCAAGGTAGTGGGTATTTTTGAGGAGTGAAAAAGTTTGTGGTTTTCATGGTGTGGAAGGGAATCTCTGGGATATTTACTCACAAATGTTAGTATTCCTGTAATTTTCAGTATCCTTCTGACATGAGCCACATTTTTTACCATGAATTATCCAAATTTATAGCGTCCACACTTTTTTTGATGTGATCCACAGTGTATCAATTCTTACTCACCTGCTCTTCACTCCCCTTTGTGTAGACTGTCATCTCAGGTCCTTCTGTCTACATTGGCTGTCCCCATAACACCAGTTCAGAATGACTTTGGAAGGTTTTTGGAGAAAGATGATATCGCTAGGGAGAAGGTCAGAAAACTGACATCTCTGCTTCGTCTCCCCAGTCCTCCCACTAGGAATTCACTCCTCCAAGATCTGGTGAGTTTGTCCGCTTGCAAAACCCCCCACATTTGTGTAGGTTTCATTCAAGGAAAGGAGTGTTCACTCCATCCTCCCATGTGAGGGTAGGGCTGTAGTGATAAGTTTTCATAAACCTTCAGAAATAGTCTAAGATGGCATAGATGCCACTTTGTAGTATATAAGAACAATTTTTTTTCTGGGTAAGATCCTCAACTAGTGGTACAGGATTGTACTGATGTGTGCAAACTACCGTGTGCTCGGAAATTTTCGCGGTACTAAATTTTTGCGGATGCAACACTTGAGGATTTTCGCGGTACTAAATTCTTCACGGATGCAGAATTTCAAATTCGCAGATCTTAGATTGGATTTTATATTAGCTCAACAATATGTAATCCTATATAAATTATGCACTGAAAAATGGCTGCTCTGTTTGTTTGCGTGGTTGTTAGTCCGTGGAACGGTTATCAATACAAGTGCAAATTGTTGCAGTTGATCTTCTCCAGCTGCCTTACAGATTTTAGTCAGATATGGAGTGTCTGATGGGGGTAAAGAATACTTGATCGACATAACGGACGAGAAAACGCACGGTATAGTAAATGAAACGTTCGACACTCCTGCTTCTTTGTTCTTTGCTAAGACTCCTGTGCATAGCGCTGAACATAAAGGGTCGTATAGGATTTTCGCGGATTTAATTTTTCGCGGATGCCGTGCAGTACCGCGAAAACCACGAAAGTTTAGTACCGCGAAAATTTCCAAGCGTACGGTATGTGTCATTGCCGATACAGTATATCATGCAGCCCACTTGTGTGTGTGTATTCCTATTCAACTTCCGTTCCCATTTTTTGTATTCAGATTCGGTATGGAATCCTTCAGTTTGTTCCTCCCAACCTAAAGCAGCTCTATCAATGCCTGGAGGTGGACTTTGACCCCCTGCAGATGTGCGGAAAAGTACTGCCTATACTTGATGAACTCCCCCTGCCAGCTGAAGAACCATGCGACGGTGAACAGGATCCCCATGTTGACCTTACACAGGCAGACAAACCGTACAATCCCCCTCTGGGACAGTACAAGGAGGCACTGAAGGACGTTCTTCTTGTGAGGCTGATAAAGCAAGTTGCTCAAGTGTACAAGTCAATCTCCTTTGCAAGGCTGCAAGAGTTGGCTCCTTTTGCTTCGGCAGAGACACTGGAGAAAATGGTTGTAAGGGCAGCACGAAGAAATAACCTTCAGGTGTGTGTGTGTGTGTGTGTGTGTGTGTGTGTGTGTGTGTGTGTGTGTGTGTGTGTGTGTGTGTGTGTGTGCATGTGTGTGTCTGTGTCTGTGTGTGTGTGTGTGTCTGTGTCTGTGTGTGTGTGTGTGTGTGTGTGTGTGTGTGTGTGTGTGTGTGTGTGTGTGTCGGACCCCACCTATTAATTGGTGACCACCTCTATCAGTTTTGGTTACAGTCCTGAACCCACAAGTGTTATCATGTGGTTTCAGGATTGTATAAAAAGGTGGTCCAAGCAATAGAGTGTGTAGGAGTTCCCTAACGGATGAAACAGCTGTCTCTGATTTCCACTGCTTGGATCATTGACTGGAGATATTGACAACTGTGGCAGCTAGAGGACACGGTGTCCCGCTAACCACACATAGACCATGTGGTCAGTTTCCATGGCAACCCTTCAGCAACTGTAGCCCCTAGCCAGGCTTTGGCAACCAATCACATTCCATATGTAATCCTGTCTTGGTCCAAATATATGTGAAGCTGCATAATTCTGTGTGTCTGAGGGTGAGCAATGATGAAAGCCTTTGGTCCGTGTTTCAGAAGGCCATGTGCCTATGAAGACCAGCTATTAGCTCTACCTGAGCTCACCAGACACTCTTCACAGCACACAATACCTCCATACAAAGGACACTAGTGGCATACAGTGCCTCATTGATAAGGGCGCTTGTGATGCAGTACCTCCATACAATGACATTACTGTATTTTTATTTGTTTGTGTGTGTGTGTGTGTGTGTTGCTCTTGGAGGACCACCTCAGCCAAAACAGCACCCTGTCCATGTAATAGTGATGACCATGAGGACTGAATATCTCTCTTCTCCTGCATCACTGTATGTAGGTGCGTGTGGACCACTTGTCCCACTGTCTCCACTTCGGTGTGGACCTGAGCATGAACATCAAGGAAGACGTACCAGAGGGACCGTGGGTGCAGTCCATGCCAGCAGAGACTGTGCACATGCAACTGTGTATGTTTTCACAGGCTCTCCAGCAAGCAGCCAGTTTGCTGTTTGCAGAAGAAGCTAGTGTGAGTTGTGTGTACGTGCGTGCGTGTGTGTGGTGTGTGTGTGTGTGTGTGAGGGAATGTGTGTATGAGTGTTTGTATGCATGTATAATCAACTTTTCCATCTAATTACCCCCGTGTTTCTCTGTTCCAATTTGACTGTGTTTTGCTGTGTTGTGTTCATACATACGACACCTCCAGGCCAAGTTGGACAAGGAGAGACAGAAGGTCAGAAAAATGTACCTAAAAAGCGCAGACGAAGACCATCGAACTCTCCTAGCCAGAAGGAAAACCATTGAAGAGAGAAAGGAATTTTTGGAGAGTAGAGAGAAAGCCAAGGTTCATTGTGTAGAAAAGAGAAATTGTGTGTGTCTATGTGTATGTGTTGTGTGTGTGTGTGTGTGTGTGCTTGCGTGCGCGCGTGCATGCATGCATGCATTTTACATGGATACATGTACTTGTTGTTACTCTTCTGCAGAAACGTAGAGAAGAAGAAGAGATGAAGAGCAGGGAACAGCGCGAGCGTGAGGCTGAGGAAGAAAGGCTTGAGAGGGAGAAGAAGGAGAGAGAGACTTTGCAAGTTCAACGCGAGAGAGATGAGATGATACGAAAAAGCAAGATCGAGAGACTTGAGAATCTGACGAAATACAGCAAGACTGCTCGAGCTGATTTTGCACCTGAGGTACGGTACTTCCCATAGTAATTTTAACGATTTGTTATGAACAAACGAACGAGCGAACAAATAACGAAGGGTGAACGAATGCTGAATGAACGAGCGAACGAACGCTTGAACCTATGACATCATAATGTGATGTTTTTAAAAAATTACGCAACTTCTATAAAGACATCTTTGCTTCGACTAGGTGAGCGATTCTTCAGATTCTTCCACAAGTTGGTGAAATGAGTTCATTTTCTTCGAAATGAACGAAATGAAATTTTATCATCCTTAGCTATCTCGCTGTCAATGAAGTCCAGGATAGCAGGCGTCTTGGTGGGCTTCCTACCAGTTACCGCTTCTGGTAATGGTGCCCGTATCTTTAAATTTCTTTAGGGAATGCGATATCCCGGGCTTCGTAACGTTGTGGCCTTCTGACGCCAGTAGATTAGCGATCTGAGACTAAGACTGGCCTATTCCGATTAGATAGAGAATTCGCTGTTTCATGAAGTTAGAATAAACCATAACGTTCGCCTGCGCACTCCCTATACTTCAACATCTGCATGCGCATTATGACGCTTCCACTGTCACGTGATCGATCTGAATGAACGAAGGTTGAACGAAGGCTTGAATGAACCCTGATCAAACGCTGAATGAAGGTGTAATGAATGAACGGTCATCGTTAAAATTACTATGGGAAGTACCGTATGTACATATGTGTTTGCTTCATATGTGCATGTACGATGTACTTTTGTGTGTATGTTTTTGTTTTTGTGCTTTTGTGAGTGTATTTGGGTATTTGTGTTTATTTGTGTGTGTGTGTGTGTGTGTGTGTGTGTGTGTGTGTGTGTGTGTGTGCATATTTTTATGGTAAAATAATTCTAATCAGCACTACATACAAATACACATGTATACATATGTACATATATATAATAATTATACATATGTACATGCATGTACTATGTTTATGGTATTCTCTGCAGGACATTGACAACCTGTCTGCTGATGAACTGTTGAACAGACAACTGAAGAGGTTGGAGAAGGAAAGACAGGAGAAGATAAACCAGCAGAAGAAACAGGAGAAGAAGGTGTGTGTGTGTGTGTGTGTGTGTGTGTGTGTGTGTGTGTTCAATGCATTTTGTCTGTGTTGGATCTATACCTGGAGCAAGTGATGGTCGTCTCGTTCGTCTGAGTCCACCTCATGTGTGCTGACCACCTTATTCACTACCCATAAGCTGATGCTCCACAAACTTGTTAGTTTCTGCATGTCACACTTGTACTGTGCTACTTCCTGTCATGTAAGTATCATGTCCAAGTCATGTGACTTACATATGTACCACGTGACCAATGTACTGTATTGCTTTCCATCTGTCGTGTGAACATCATGTCCAAGTCATGTGACTTACCAGGGGTGTATCCAGAGATTTGTAAAGGGCGTGCACCAGTGAGTGGGGTCTGCCGTGGCAAGACCTCTGCACAACGAACGTTATGGTGTCACAACAAAATGGCTTCTGCCACTCCTGAATTTTAGAAAAGGGCTTGTTTTTGTGACTCTTAGAGATCGATTTTAGTTGTGTCCCTAATAAAACCTTTTAAATGACTTTAAATGCCACCTTGCTACTTTTTTGTTGTTTTAAGTGTTGTATGACCTGAAGAATGATAAAAGCCTTTTGATATTCTAGATATGATTTTGTCCAGTCTATGCCAAGGGGGGTGCACATGCACCCTGTGCTCCCTCCCCCCTCCTGAGCCTGGATCCGCCCCTGTTGACCACATGTGACTATTGTGCTGTATTGCTTACTGTCTGTGTGAACATCATGTTCAAATCATGTGTGCTATATTGCTGTCATGTGAATGTCATATGCGAGTCATGTGACTTGTGGTTGTAGTTTGCAGTCTACAGTCTTTGAATTGATGCTTCAGTCATGCGAGACTCATATTCAAAGCATGTGATCTGGCTCACTTTGAACCCTGACCGCTACTGTACAATGCCTTCTGTACTGTAGTTCTTATTGCTGCTGCTGTAGGCCTGTACTTGCAAGTGTGCTGACAACCCAATGTGCTTCTTGTCTGTAGATTGACTACTTTGAGAGGGCCAAGCGTTTAGAGGAGATACCAATGTTGAAGAAGGAATATGAAGTACAGAAGGAAACCGATCAACAGTTTTTTGAAGAGCAAGAGGAGGAGAGGGTGAGTATGAATCAATTCACCTTCATTTTTTAGGGACTTACATACGTATGTACATTGTGTACGTCTGTGTACACGAGTGTGTGTTCTTGTACATACGCACATTGTGTACATCCATGTACACGAGTGTGTGTGTGCTTGTACATACGCACATTGTGTATGTCTGTGTACACGAGTGTGTGTACTTGTACATATGCACATTTACATAAGGATATGCACACAAACATAGCATGTGACATTGTAGGTTATGTATGTATGTATATGTGTACATATGTACGGTAAGGATCAAGAAAAAGTTTACATTTCGTAATAGTAATACGCATCGTTTTACGCAGTGATTACCAAGCGTATTGCAGAAAAATCACTCTCTGTATTGCGTTGTGTATTACAGATCATTCAGGGCTGCGTAATTTTCTATTGCCAACGAGTCACGCGCACTAATATCAGATGCGCGCATATTTTATTATGTTGACCAATGACAAAATGGCCGTAGCGGCGACCTTGGAAATATTGTTCACTGAGTCTTTTAACTTAGTTTTAAAGTCTTTGAAATCAAGGAAAATTGCAATCAATGTTGATTATGACTCTTCGGAAGACACTAAAGAAACCCGTAGAGTAGACGGGTATTTTCGCTCGTTATCAGCTCGTAGCCCACCTATATACGTAGCCGTAAGCTTATATCCTTATATCTCCAAGATTGTTCCCATTTTGCTAAGGAAAATGCGTGGTTTAGTGTTTTGGTCAGAAAAAGAGAACATTTCCGTCTTGATGTGTGACTTGCCGAACTAGTAAGTTGCGACATTGGACAAGAAATTTCCACGTAGGTTGGCCAATGCCTGTTCAAAGGCATACTAAAAACAAGGTCGAAGTTTAACCAATGTCTGAAGAGCACAGAAAGACTTCCTAAAGGTGCAACAGATCAAAGTTGCGCTACGTAATTATACCACGTTATTACGGTATTCTCTGTTATTACGCAGAGTAATTGCGCACAGTAATACGTACGTAATATGCACGTATTGCGGATCACAATGTAAACTTCTTTTTTTGATCCCTACCGTAAATGTATGGATATAGCCTCACACATGCATCCATATTACGTATGTACGTTTGTGCATGCACATACGTATGCAGTACATATCATGATTTTTGTATGCAAGAATGTATGTTCTCAAGCTATCATCTGTATACAGTGTATGTATATGTACGTACGTGTGTTTGTGTGTGGGAGCATGTCCTGTTGTATAACACTCCTCACATGTTGCTTGTTATGTCTATGCAGATCAGTACAGCCATCGCTGAGAGGAAGACTGGTGTAGAGAACAAAAAAAGACTGGTTATGATGTCTGCTGACTATGGCAATTTTATGGAAGTCTTGAAGAACAGGAGGCTTGAGCAGTTAGAGGTATGTGTGTGTGTGTGTGTGTGTGTGTGTGTGTGTGTGTGTGTTTGTTTGTGCATATGCATGTGTGCGTACGTGTGTGTGTTGCATGTTGATCAGTACAAAGGAGTCTGTTTTGCTGTGTTTCAGGAAAAAATGGCAAGTTTTGAAGAAAAACTTGCTGTGATGCGAAGCGAGAAGTTAGAGGAGAGAAGAAAGCAACGAATTGCACAGCGCAAGGTAGAGTATATTGAAGAACTACAAGAGAAGAAGAAAAGAGAAGGTAGCAACAAGGCTTGTGTGTGTGTGTGTGTGTGTGTGTGTGTGTGTGTGTGTGCGTGCGTGCGTGCGTGCGTGTGTGTGTGTGTGTGCACGCACATACGTGCAGTGTTCTCCTCAGGCCATTTTAGAGTAGCGGCCCACTACGCCTTCACTTTGGAAGGCTTAGTGGCCGCTACTCCTTAAATTGGTCTGTGACTGTCCTCCTCAACCTTATCAGTTTTACCGGCCATGGTTGCACTCACTAAGAAAACTAGTCAAAACAGGTACAGTACATGTCATTAACAAGTTCCCATATTGTATCGTATTCGTAATCAAGTTCTATCGTATTACAATCGTAAATTTATAGTATCGTGATGGTAAAATCATCGTAGAACGATCAGATGACATATCTCTATATTTTCACCTTTTTCATTCGCTGCATAAGGTTTCGTAAGTAATATTTCACGTTTGAGCGAAGAAGAAATGTATTCAGTCTACGCGAAGCAGACAATGGCACAACAAGGGTCTGAACGCGCCCTCTATTTGTATGACACTTCAGTTTGGAGGGTTTAGTACAGCGAGTAGAGGTAACGACATACTTTAAGAAATACGAAAGGACAGACTTCACGATACAGGCGAAGAAAGGTTCGGCATGCTCGTTGAAAGTTAATGAAGAGGTCAAAGGTGGCGGCTCAGTCGCGACAGACACGAGCAAACGACGAAACTATATTTGTCGAGTTACAAAAATTACTCGCAAGACATAATTATCCACTTTGCTATGCTTCGCTGCTAACAGCAACTGCATGGGGTGAGTTTTTGAGGATGAATCTACCGGGAGTCTCTCACTGCGAATGCAAAATTATTATACGTGCCTTCGTCATTGCGAAATTGGCCTGAAAATGGCTATCACACGAGCTCAGATTGGATTGTGAAGCTGAAGTTGTAGAACTCCTCATGCTTATGTCGCATACCAACAACTTTTTCTTCTTATGAAGCACTTCGTAATTTTGGTAGATTCTGAAGACAGGATGATCATTATCTCTTCGTATCGTGAGAGTATTTCCATCGTATCTTAGTCATAAATAGATTGTAATAAATTTGTATTATGATTACGAAGTGGGACCTTTTCAATGACCTGTACCGTAGCTTCAACAATGGTTGAAAGTAATTGTTAATTGAACATAAGAATTTATATATACAAATTGAAATAGATTGCAGTTACAGTTTAAATTCGAGCGGTACCGTTCTCATCATTCCTTCCTTTTCTTAGACCAAATAAACTAAATAGCGTGAAGAACGGCCATTTTTAGGCAAAGGCGTGATACGCATAATTATGTGAACGCATGTTCTCATTGCACGCAACAAGGCGAAGCGTACCCGCTGATAGCACTCCTAGCTCTAGTACTGCCAAGCACGCAGCAGCGGTGCTGATCCAAGATGGAGATCAGATTTTCCTTTGAATGTTCTGCTCCTTATCTTGGACTGCCTCAAATTTTATACATATGAACATGTTTAATTAAACAGTATTCTTTTGATTCACTTGCATATTAGGTTTACTGTTAGATTGTGGTAATAACATTGCATAACGGTTGAATTGTGAGGGTTTGCTATTGGTGTAGTAACTTGCGATTCCTAAGCACCTTAAAAAATCCTGGGGAGAACACTGACGTGTGTGTGTGTACTTGAGTATCTTTTTTCAGACATGTATATAGCCATACATAACTACATTGTACACTATCTTACTGTTGCTGCTATTGCAGAAGAAAGAAAGGCTGAAGAAGAGAGGATTAAACGTGAGGAGCAGAAACGAAGACAGGAAGAAGAAATGGCAAAGTTGGAGGAGGTGAGAAAGAAGCAGATGGAACGCGAACGGGAAATTGAAGAGAAACAACGCAAGAGAGATCAAGAGATTGCAGATCGCTACAGAGCTCCTGAAAGTGCTGGAGAAGAGCGTTATTTGCCTTCTGGTGGGAGAAGACTGGACAAAGAAAGGGACACATGGCGAGATGTAGATCAGCCACCTGACAGTAGGAGGGATGATGATAACTGGGGGAGAAAAGATGATCGTGATCAAGATCGTGGCGATCCTTGGAGAAGAAGAGATGACCGTGATCGCGATGTCTGGAGAAGACGAGATGATCGTGATCGTGATGATCGAGATCGTGGTGGTGATGTCTGGAAAAGGCGAGATGATCGGGATCGTGATGATCAAGATCGTGATTTTATGAGAAGACAAGATGAGCGTGATCGTGGTGATGCCTGGAGAAGGCGAGATGGTCGTGATCGTGATGATCGAGATCGTGGTGGTGATGCCCGGAGAAGGCGAGATGATCGGGATCGGGATCGGGATGACCAAGATCGTGATTTTGTGAGAAAACATGATGATCGTGATCGCGGTGAACCGTGGAAAAGACGAGATGATCGTGATGATCGAGATCGCGGTGAACCATGGAAAAGACGAGATGATCGTGATGATCGAGGTGAACCGTGGAAAAGACGAGATGATCGTGATGATCGAGATCGCGGTGAACCATGGAAAAGACGTGATGATCGAGATCGTGGTGAACCATGGAAAAGACGAGATGATCGTGATGATCGAGATCGCGGTGAACCGTGGAAAAGACGAGATGATCGTGATGATCGAGATCGCGGTGAACCATGGAAAAGACGAGATGATCGTGATCGCGGTGAACCGTGGAAAAGACGAGATGATCGTGATGATCGAGATCGCGGTGAACCATGGAAAAGACGGGATGATCGTGATGATCGAGATCGTGGTGAACCGTGGAAAAGACGGGATGATCAAGATCGGGGTGGTGATCCCTGGAGAAGACGAGATGATCGTGATAATCGAGATCGTGGTGGTGATGCCTGGAAAAGACGAGATGATCGTGATAATCGAGATCGTGGTGGTGATCCCTGGAGAAGACGAGATGAAGGGCGAGATTACAGTAATCGCCCATCAAGAGATGATCCTGACCCTGCTGCTCAACGACCAAGAGATGACAGGAAAGAAGAAGGTCCGTGGAGACGTCCTCAGGAACCACATGGTTCCCCAAGAAAGGACTACGACCGAGATCACCCTAAGAGAGACCGTGAAGGAGATCGTTCACAGAGAAGACAGGGTGAGGAGTCGTCTAGACGAGACCAGTCACCAAAGCGAAGAGCAGAGAAGCAGGTCGACGAGGAAGGATTTGAAGTCGTTCGTAGACGCTAAGAGATGTGGTGATTAAACTTGAATTTTCAATTTAACATTATACAATAACATGCTATAGGGCATTGTGATAGGCATAGTACCAGTGTTATAGATTACCTAGTTGTTAGCAAGCCTTTGTACTGGGGCTGGGGCCCATTGCGATACACAGTAGAATAAGTTTGTGGTCATTTGTATGTGATCAGTTAATAATATTATTGTGATTTATTTCAGTGAAATCTACGCCAAATGTGAATGAAGAGCTGTTTGTGTATAATGTATATACATATTTTATACATATTATATAGTATAATAATTATGTACAAAGTCAAGCTTATACGTATATGGCCAGGAGTGTGCACTAACCAGGAGTGCATGTGTGTTTGACCAGGAGGGGGAGCTATAACCAGAAGTGTGCACTATAACCAGGAGTGTGTACTAACCAGGAGTGTGCTGACCAGAAGTGTGCACTATAACCAGGAGTGTGTACTAACCAGGAGTATGTACCAACCAGGAGTATGTGCCAACCATGCAGGAGTGTGTGCTATAACCAGGAGTGTGTGCTAACCAGGAATGTGTGCTAACCAGGAGTGTGTGTGCTAACCAGGAATGTGTGCTAACCAGGAGTATGTGCCAACCAGGAGTATGTGCCAACCAGGAGTATGTGCCAACTAGGAGTGTGTGCTAACCAGGAGAGTGTGTACTAATCAAGAGTGTACACTAACCAGGAGTGTGCACTATAACCAGGAGTGTGCGTTATAACCAGGTGTGTGTGCTAAACAGGATTGTGCACTAACTAGGAATGTGTGCTAACCAAGAGTGTGCGTTAACCAGGAGAGGGTGCTAACCAAGAGTATGCACTAACCAGGAGTCAAACACGTATATACAATAAACTGATAAACATTAAAGTTCGCAAATCACTGGAAACAGCTCTCCAAACAGTACATGCTCATGCCATCTGTTAGCAGGGAATGAAAGTTGTCTCTACTGCATGTGCGAGATCAAAGTGTAAAAGACATCAAATCTGGACAGTCTGGAGTCTAGTCTGTGTAACCAAGCCTGTCTCCTCCCTTGTCCAGAAGAGAGATGCTTGATTTAGCCAGCAACTTAAGCAACTCTTCAATGTCAGAATCCCTGAATTCCTGGATGCACAAAAAACCAAGTACTAGGTATTTGCACACACAAACATTCACAGGTGGTTCACACTGCAGTGACACAGGATGAAAAAAATGCATACACAGAGAGAAATACACACAAACACCCATAATCACACACACATGCACACACACATACACACACACACAAACACACACACACATGTGCGCACACACACACACACACACACACACACACACACACACACACACACACACACACACACACACACACACACACTTACTGTGTACAGTTTGTAATTATCATCAGCAATTATGTCAGCAAGTTGAAGACACTGAACAGAAGATAGGAAGAGTAAACATACACAACACACACACACACACACACACACACATACACACGGGACAGACTCACTCTCTTGTAGTCCTCTGTCAAATGCAGAACATTGTGGAGGAGAAAACAGATTCGAGGTAGACAAAGCTTTCTCAACCATTTCATCTCTTCCAGTCTTCTCACAGCTGCTGGGTCACTGTCATGGGTCTTAAACTCATCGATCATCCAACCACATGGTGGGAAGAGGAGAATGTTCTGAAGTGTGCAACGTGTCTCCTGTGTGACGGATTGGAGGGGAGGAGAGTGATGTTAAGCAGGGATAGAGTTAGTGTTAATAGATGGAGGGAGGGAGGTAAAGGGGTAGAGGGGAGGGGCAAAAGGGTGGACGGGTGGAGGAGAAGAGAGGTGGAGGAGTAAAGGGAGAGGGGTGAAGGGGTGGATGGGTGGAGGGAGAGGGGTGGAGGAGAGGAGGGGTGAAGGGTGGAGGGAGAGGGGCGAAAGGGTGGACGGGTAGAGGGAGAGGGATGAAGGGTGGAGGGAGAGGGAGAGGGAGAGGGGTGGAGGAATGGAGGGAGAGGGGTGGAAGGGTGGGGGGAGTGGATAGAGTGAATACATATCTTCTTCAGCTATTGTAGCTGGTCCTCTCCTCCTTTCTATTTACTGGTCTAATAGATTGTCATGAAAATGGAGGAAGGTCCAGCTTTATCAGACCACATCTTCCTTACATCCGTCAGGTCTTCCATCTCCATCCTCCACCTTTTCAGTTCTTCTTCGTACCTCTTTATCTTGTGGTCCATTCGGACCTTCTCCATTCTACGACCCTCTTCAGGTGGGCTCTGTGGGAGGGTAGCAGACAAAGGTGAAATGAGTGAACACAGAAGAGACAACACATTTGCACACATCAACAATCAGATACTATTTTCCTACTCACCCATGATCATATTTTATTACAGATTGAATTGATTTCATTCACTAATGTCTCTATCACTAATTTATAACTTTTGCTAATCTACATCATTTCACCATAATACAAACTTTGAACTCTTATTTGTCGAATCTTTGTACACCCCCTTTCAATCCTTTTTTTTGCCTTTTGTCCCTTTTCTTTTCTGGGTGCCACTTACAGTAGCCTCTGGCTAAAGGTTCCCCAGGTTACATAAGAATACCCTATACCCTACCCTACCCTAAAACTGAGGATAAGAACTGCATGTAGTCATGGCTCTGTGTAGTAGGACAGAGTGACATCTCATGTAAACGAGAATCCACAGAACACACAGTACAGCAAATGAAAACATAATAGAGAGGTTTAGCATAACGTTTGAACGCTACGTAGTAAGCTGATAGGTACGTTCAAAATTTAGTACGTTTTTCGTTTTAGCAATGTCGAATACTTTATACGTAACGTTATAGCGACATAGAACGATGCTGAAGATCTTTTTGCGAGTTTTTGGCGATTCTGAGGGAGATTTGGGCCATGAAGGCGTTCTTTTACCATCAGAAACGGAACGCCATGCTGAAGAGCAGCAGTTAGAAGAGTAATGGAGGGAGCGTCAACACGAGCCTTATAACATAGAACAACAACGTACTAAGATACCTTGATACGTCGAAACCATTACTAAGAACGTTCTAATTTTCCGCGCGAAACATAGTAAGCTTATTACGTAACGTTTTACGTAGTGCTAAACCTCTCTAATATACGGCATTTCACAGAGCACACAGTACACGTAAATCACACCATGGTTTTGAACAGCATTATCATTTCATCAGCCATAATAACTATTCGGCGCATAAGTACATCACTAATGGTGGCTGGATGCCGCTCTTTCCAGGGTAGTGAATTCCATTAAAACTTTCCATACATTTGACCTACCCGTTAAACAATAGTTTTATATTACTAATGTCTCTATCACTAATTTATAATTTTGCTCATCTACATCATTTCACTATAATACAAACTTAGAACTCTTATTTGTCGAATCTTCATACTCCCCTTTCCATATTTTGCCAGTAAAAAAAATTAGGCATCAAAACTGCAACTTATACCCCACAAAAATATGTACATACATACTGTACACACATGTGTAAACACTCAATGTCATGTATATGTACATATGTACATTCATGTTTAACATCCAATATACCTACAGGTACACGTAAATAAGTAATTCGAGTTAAAAACTCGTGGGGGCTGCCGCCCCACGCACTCGAATCACTTGCAAAGCATTGGAGTGTAAGTGCACAGCTGAACATTCATTGAACATACTGTTTATTGTAACTGGACGATTGTTTTGAAAACAATTGCCATATTTGGCAATTGTTTTCAAAACAATTCCTATAACTCATTCCTGTATAAATTCATACTTCTCTATTGCTATTATATAAATTCTCTATTATAAGACTTTTCTTCAAATCTATATTATATATATATATATATATATCGGACGAGCGTTACACACCGGAAGTCCAAATGAAAACAATATAGGGGCTGCCTGCGGCAGCCCCTAAAAAGTATACATAGTTACATGCATATATACACGCACACACATGCACAAACACGCGCATGTACACACACATATGCACACACACACAGACATACAGACACACACACGCACACGCACACGCACACTCACATGAACATACTCACAAGCACACACACACACACATGCATATGCACACATGTACGCACATGCCCACACACACACACACACACACACACACACACACACACACACACACACAGAGCACAGCATAGCACATGTACTAACTGGTTTGTGATGATATGTTTGGAACCAAACACTGTAAGTGGCAATGGCATCCTGAGGAAGGAGAGAGTTCACATAACACAAGCACACCATACAACAATGTTACATGCATGCATTCTCACATCTACGAATACTTCACATAGTATACACATACTGTATGTTGTGTACTGTGCATGTATCAGGGTTGGTTTGTGTACATGAGGTATACACAGGGACAGAATGAGGAGTGCTTACTATCCAGGAGTACGTACTAAACCAGGTACTTACTATCAGGGTTGGTTTATGTACATGAGGCATACACAGGGACAGAATGAGGACCACTTACTATCCAGGAGTATGTACTGAACCGGGTACTTACTATCAGGGTTGGTTTATGTACATGAGGTACGTATACATAGGGACAGAATGAGGAGTACTGACTGTCCAGGAGTATGTACTAAACCAGGTACTTACTATCAGGGTTGGTTTGTGTACATGAGGTATACACAGGGACAGAATGAGGAGTGCTTACTATCCAGGAGTATGTACTAAACCAGGTACTTACTATCAGGGTTGGTTTATGTACATGAGGTATACACAGGGACAGAATGAGGAGTACGTACTATCCAGGAGTACGCATGTACTACATGTAAACCAGGTATGCACTTATGTACTAAGCAAGTTCCACTGCAGACTTCTCTCAAAGAGCAGTGTTTCCCCAGTACAGACACAAGTGCAAATCAGGAGTCATGGATCAAAATTAGACATTGAATTGCGCCAAAACTTCACTAATCTGGCCACCTTTGAACTAGAAAAAGTTGGCAAGATTAGAGAGGTGACCGGAATAGACAGGTCCATCTCAACATATGGATGACTTGTGGGACCAAACAAAATGGTCTACATCCACACTGGGGGTGGCTGCAAAGGCTTGGACTCAGGCAAAACCAAAGAATGTTCTGTGTACTGAGCTTTCACAGCATATGGTGCATATGGTGCATATGGTGCATATGGTGCATATGGTGCATATGGTGCATATGGTGCATATGGTGCATACAGTGAACCTCTCTAATCCAACACTCAATGGGACTTTAACAAGTGTCAGATTGTCAGATTATGGAGTGACTCTTAGCACACTTTAATATGGTGACTGTACCACGTGAGATGGTCGGATTAGAGAGAATGTTGGATTATAGAGGTTTCGTGGTATATCACTCACCACGTAGGCCTTGAAGGCCAAATACTCTCTCAGAGAATTCTTAGTGTCTGGAGACAGATCCTCTCTCTCCTTCCCGTCAGGTGTGGTGGCAATGGACTTGATCCTCTCCTCTGGTAGTTGGCAGAACACCCTCTCCACAGCATCGTGTTTCCGCTGAACTGTTTGTCATTCAAATGTTCCAACAGCATTTACAGTATACAGTGTGAGAAGAGAGAGAGGGAGAGAAAGAGGGAGGAGGAGGGGGAGGGAGGGAGTGAGTGAGAGAAAGAGGGAGGAGGGAGGGAGGGAGGGAGAGAGAAAGAGGGAGAGGGAGAGGGAGGAGAGAGGGAGAGAAGTGTATGTGAGGATAGCTTACATACATAAGTGTGTGAAAAACACACTCGTTGTTTGGTCTCACCGTACACAGCTGCTTGATACACACACACACACACACACACACACACACACACACACACACACACATACACACACACACACACACACACACACACACACACACATACACACACACACACACACACACACACACACACACACACACAACATACACACACACACACACACACACACACACACATACACACACACACACACACACACACACACACACACACACACACACACACATACACACAGAGAGAAGCAACATATCACACTGTTTCCACACACTTAGGAACATCCTCATCAATCTGTTACTCTGCAGGAGAGCTTCTCTGCTCTGCGTCTCTTCGTAAAACAGCCACTTCAGTGTCCTCAGCATCCTCCTGTCCTCATCATTCATCTTCACACTGAGCTCACTACTGGCTGCTACCGAGAGCAAACCTACCGGATCCGTCACAGCTTCAAACCTGCAAATGTCATCCACCACCTTCTTTGTGCAGGCGAGAACGTCAAGACCTACATATGTACAGTACATACCAAACGCATACAAAGAAAGAAATAATACCTGTACGAATGTGGCGTGATCTTGTATGCAGTGAGTGAAGCATACTGCATACAAAATCCGTACACACAGTAACAAACACATCTGTCGACAGTACCTGTGAATACACCGCGCCTGATACAGTCCTCCTGTGCATCTCTGTTCGTGATATCTGCACATACAGGCAGTGGGGAAAGTGTGCATGCATAAAAGTAAGGAAAGTTTTCCCCTACATACGTAAGTACGTGTACTGTATGTGTTACATATGTACATACATACAGAACGAGGAACACATGCACACGCACACACACATGCACATACACACACACACACACACGTACATGCACACACACATGCACACACACACACACACACACACACACACACACACACACACACACACACACACACACACACACACAGACTCACTCTTCAG
>CAUJGJ010000277.1:1900900-1903400 GCA_963170055.1 Halisarca cf. caerulea | reverse complement strand
AGGACATACATTCAGTGTGTACTGTATGTGTATATTCAGGAATACAGTGAAACCTCTGATAGTGGACTCTCCCAAGTAAGAACACAGTATGATAAACCTCTCTACAAAGGACACAACTCACGGTCCCAGTATAATTCCTACAATACATTTTGAACCTTCCAAAGAGGAAAGCCTCCCCACAAAGAACAAATCAGCTGAATTTATGTCGTCCCCAAAGTGTCCTTTTTTCGGAGGGTCCACTGTAAATGTATGTAGACATACGTACGTATGTTGTATGGGTACACATACAGTATGTACAGTATGTACAGTATGTACAGTATGTATAGTATGTGTGTTTAACACTATTATGTATGTACAGGTTACACATTAACAGAGACAATTCTAAGAATCAAATAACTGTGTTCTCTGTAGACAGGTGGTATTTATTGTACAGGCTACATTTATGCCTCTGAAGTGGTCTACTAATCAGCCCACAGTGGTCTCTGTAGACAGGTGGCATTGTACAGCGCTGGTGGAACCTCTTCTCTCGGACCTGCCAAAGCTGAGCAGAAAGCTGCAGCGTTTGTTTTGCTCCCACAACCTGCAGCACCAATTTCTATCGGGAAATCTGTGACCTGGGTGTTTAAACCCCATATTAGGCTACTCTTATTGCCACATCCATGATTATTGTAACTTATGGCAACAATGGTGCTCTCTCTCTCTCTCTCTCTCTCTCTCTCTCTCTCTCTCTCTCTCTCTCTCTCTCTCTCTCTCTCTCTCTCTCTCTCTCCATTTAAACCTCTAAAATGGTCTACTAATCAGCCCACAGTGGTTACTGTAGACAAGTGCCTTTTATGTACACAGACTTGGTGTACTGTGTACATGATAAGCACTGTACATACTGTACACGTATGTACTGCTACACTACATGTACTGTGTACATGATAAGCACTGTACATACCAGTAACGTCACCCATGGAAACCATCAACGTTTACCTTCTCATAGAAATCAACGAGCTCGGTGATGCTGATTTCATTGCTGCTGGCAAATTGATCGTGAAAGGCAAAGAACAGCCGCTCATCTGAAGGAAGGTACACACAGAGCAAGGACACAGCTCAGTGATACGTATACATATGTGCATAGGTAAGCACATAATACCCACACACACACACACACACACACACACACACACACACACACACACACACACACACACACACACACACAAACACACACACACACACACACACACACACACACACACACACAAACCCACATGCACACGCAAACACACACACACACACACACACACACACACACACACACACACACACACACACACAAGATAAAACAGGAGAGATTGAGGAGTGTGGAGTATGAAAGGTGGGACAAACACAAGCCAAAACTAAACATTTATTAAGGAAGAGTAGAGTAAGTGGAACGGAGTTCCGGACGAGGAGAGATGGAAAGTTAGAGATGGGAGGTAAGAGAAAGATGGAAATACAGAAATGTGGTTTGGAGAATCACAGTACATACATACTTCAGATCTGCTACATGTGATACTCACGCAGGTCTGGAGACAGTTCCTCGCCAAGTGTTGCGTCAAGGTAGCTCTTATTGTGATCAGGGGCAAACTTGGTTGGAGCGGGTGAGGTGAGGATGTCCTGTGGTGTAGGAACAGGCAAAAGCAGCATGAGGACACCAGAGGGTAAAGGAGAGAGTAATATACGTATGTATGTACATCACATATACACATACAACAGACATAAAAGGTCTGTGCATTTCATATAAACTCATGTACACATGTATGCACTTGTGCACACGCACACATGTACAAACACACACACACACACACACACACACACACACACACACACACACACACACACTGAAAAAGAGGAGGTTCTTGGAATACCAAATTATCCACTACACAAGATAATGGACAAGGGCTAACCAACATACGCACACATCATGGGTTCATTTAGGAGAAGGAGGATGAGGGGGAGGGGGAGAGAGAGGAAGAGAGAGGGAGAGAGAGAGAAATCACACATACGTACTCCATAAATTTCCGTAAACTCCATTCTGGAAGCAATGTCATAATTAAGAGTGTCACCAGTCTGATCCAACATGATGCTTAGCGACATGGGCTGAGAGGGAGGAGAGAAGAGTGCATGTGTGAGGGGGCAGAGAATGTGTGTGATTAAGGATAAGCAAGTGAATGGTGAGAGTGTAGGCGACAGTGAGGGGTGAGGGTGCAGGGGTGTGCAGGGTGACAGTGAGGGGTGAGGGTACAGGGGTGTGCAGGGTGACAGTGAGGGGTGAGGGTGCAGGGGTGTGCAGGGTGATAGTGAGGGGTGAGGGTGCAGGGGTGTGAAGGGTGACACAGTGAGGGTGCAGGGGTGTGCAGGGTGACAGTGAGGGGTGAGGGTACAGGGGTGTGCAGGGTGACAGTGAGGGGTGAGGGTGCAGGGGTGTGCAGGGTGACAGTGAGGGGTGAGGGTGCAGGGGTGTGAAGGGTGA
>CAUJGJ010000277.1:1893400-1895900 GCA_963170055.1 Halisarca cf. caerulea | reverse complement strand
AATTCTGCTTTCTATGTTTGTATCTTTCAACTTGCTTTCCTTCAACATTCGTGTTAGCATTATGTAGTATCAGTTTACAGTTATAAGGGATTATATTTTGATAAATGCATTTGACTAGATTGAAGAAATAGAAAATAAAAACTCTGGTGGCCTTGTCAATTTTCAAAGATGGCCTACACCAGAAATATATTATTTACCTTGTGTGGTCTTAGAGACAATGTTAGATTTTTGAGGTATTAGATTACAAACACCACGCTGTGTGTGTGTGTGTGTGTGTGTGTGTGTGTGTGTGTGTGTGTGTGTGTGTGTGTGTGTGTGTGTGTGTGTGCCTATATATATATATGCAACACCAACCCCCCTCCCCACACTCCAAATGGACTCGAATGCAAACTTTTGTCACATTAGGTATGATCGGATATGGGATGGCAAAGGCAGCTGTCCACCAGCTTACAAAGAGCTTGGCAACGAAGGGTAGTGGAATGCCCGAGGACTCAACTGCTTTGGCCATTTTACCGTAAGTGCTCATCTTGTGTTACATCCTTCACTATCTTCCTGGGACGCATTTTGTTTTTTTTTTGTTTTTTTTTCAAACTCATTTTGCTGTGTTTCCCTGCCAATGTTTGGAGAAAAATACACTTTACTGTTAGGAGTACTTTGAGTGTCAAATTTGAACTGTGTTTGTATCAATGATTTCCTCATGGTAATATTTGTTCACTACGTTTCTGATGGCCCTATAATGAACCTCTCAAGGAGTAGTGGCCTCTATAGACAGGTGGTCCTTATATATAGGCACCTCAGTGGTATCCATGGACAGGGGGTTGCTCCATGGGTCGCTCTACAGTGGTCTATATTGGCGGGTAGTAAGACAGGTTTTCACTGTAGTATGTACAGTACATATAAAAGAATTGAGTATGGTGTAACCTCTCTGAAGCAAACACCCTTGGGACCAAAGAAAAGGTTCAGTTTACAGAGGTTTCAAGATTAGGTACAGCAAGTATAGAGAGCAGGACGTAAAAACAGGTCCAGTTTAGAGAGGGTTCCAGAGTACAGAGGGTCAGTTTAGAGAGTACAGAGGATCGGTTTAGAGAGTACAGAGGGTCGGTTCAGAGAGTACAGAGGGTCGGTTTAGAGAGTACAGAGGGTCAGTTTAGAGAGTACAGAGGATTAGTTTAGAGAGTACAAAGGATCAGTTTAGAGAGTACAGAGGGTCAGTTTAGAGAGTACTGAGGGTCAGTTTAGAGAGTACAGAGGGTTGGTTTAGAGAGTACAGAGGGTCGGTTTAGAGAGTACAGAGAGTCGGTTCAGAGATTTTCTGTACATGCCAATTATGATTCAATTTAGAGAGCACATCCTACGGTAGATGTGTGTTACATGTATCTCAGCATTTCTGTTTATACTATCCTATCCCTTGTAGTGTGACTTTGAATACACCAATGAACCGTAAAGGAATGCCTGGTGCTGACTTCACCAAATGGACCCCTCTTGAAACTGTGGCAGAGTAAGATCAAAAGCTTCTATTTACATCTCAGAAGGTCACATCCAGATGTGTGTATTTTACTATGCTTCTCTTTTCTGTTCTCAAGGCTCTTCTATGACTGGACTGTTGATGAGCAAAAAAGACCAGCATCAGGGAGCCTTTTGATACTGGAAACTGCCGATGATAAAACCACAGTTACGCCCGCTTAGCCATTTCACAATATAATTTAGGAGACAACTATTGCAGCAATTTTGAATTTTATAGCTGTAGTTATGGTTACTGGAACTTGAAATACGTAATCTCGGTGAAAATAATTTTCATTCGTCGATCTGTGCTCCAATGATGTGCGCACATGGCGGTAGACTTATAGCAGTCGTGATCGATCTTCACGTACTTTCTCCCTGGTGTCTTCATATACCACAAGATAAGTTGTGATCGCCATGAAATCTGACAGACGAAGAGGAGCGCTCGCTCCATCTATAGCAATGATTAATCACGGAACAGCTAAAAAGACTTCCCCAGTTTACAAGGTAAGTATGAATTCTTTTCTTACAAGCATCTACAGATATGGAGACGATATGCTGGCAATTTTCTAAGGCCTACAAGTCCTACCATAATAACTAAAACTGGATAATTAACGTGCGTGGAACAAGTCTTAATCATAACAATAATAATAATAATAATCTTATTATTATATGGCCCAGATTATTATAAGTACACTGTGTATAACGTACCGTACGGTACGATATATAATTTAAAAGCGGGATGGCGACTTAGCGTCAAGAACCCATGGGCTTGTGTGTTAACATTATTTGCATTGTGAGTTAGGACTTCAATAGCACTGAATATCCTCGTGAATATCAGAGAACTTGACTGCAGGTAGAAAGAAAATCCTCTAACAGAATTAACACATGCATTGTAGAACTAACAGAATGTGTGTGTGTGTGTGTGTGTGTGTGTGTGTGTGTGTGTGTGTGTGTGTGTGTGTGTGTGTGTGTGTGCATGTTGTGTGTGTGTGTGTGT
>CAUJGJ010000277.1:1878400-1888400 GCA_963170055.1 Halisarca cf. caerulea | reverse complement strand
CATACATATATATATATATATATATATATATATATATATATATATATATATATATATATATATATATATAGTATAATATTATATAGTATATATAACTATACTATTATAATTCTTTACAGCGCTGTATATGTATATATGTATACTGTATATGTGATATATACGTATAATGAAGTTGTATGTGAAATAATGGGCGGGTGGTGGGTGGCTGAGGCCCCATTTACACGTATCCGGATACCTTTATAAACGTATCCTTTCAATGCGTCTACAACTTGCTTACATGAAAATGATTGATGTATGTGTTTATAGAGTATCCACTTAGGTATCCGTTTACGATCGAAGTATCCACATTCACTATACGTTTTCATGTAAATATAGTCTGTGTAAACATCTTCAAAGGTATACAAGGGTACATATCCGGATACGTGTAAATGGGGCCTGAGGGGCTACCATTAGCATTAGCATGTGATGGAGCCAGACCTCAGCTAGAGATGAAGTCGATTGAACGAGTTTAGTTTGTCATGGGCATACGCACATAACTGTATTGAATTATAGTGAAGAGAACAGCACAGCCAATAAAGTGCAATATAATAATATATAATATGTATATATATAATATTATATATATTATATATTTAATACAATATAAAATATATGTAAAGTGTATTGAATGTACATATAGCGAAGAGAACAGCACAGACTTCCATGCGTAGTAGCAACGGCCATGCAATACAAAGTGACTGACTTCCAATCAATACCACTAGAAATCTTATAGTGGACACACAAAAGAATGCATGCATGAAGGCGTGCAGGTCTGTGTACTGAGTGGTATAAAACAACCACTGATTCAATGATTTAACACATGCATACTTTTGACATTTAGCTATACAATTAATTGAGCATTTTCACATTGGAAAGAATCCGACATACACTGAATGGTACATCCACCACACATGCACAGCTGGTCCATGACATTGAAATAAGTTGAATTTGAGCCTAAACATGGACTATACTTGACCATGCACTGCTATCAGGATGGAAGGTGTTAGTCTTCTTTTCTCTTTCTCTTCTCTGCCTTTGCATCAGCCTGCTGCATGGCCAGGTCTCCCAATATCTCCCTAACTTTCTTCTTACGAGCAGCATCCCTGGAGAGAGAATTAAGTAGAATTGATGCTGTAGCCACAAATCAGTTTTACAGGGTGCAAACAAACGTGGATGCACACTCCCAAAACACACAAAAAACAAACACAAACATACACAAACACACACACACACACAAACACACATACACACACACAAACACACACACAAACACACACACACACACACACACACAAACACACACACACACACACACACACACACATGCACTAAACACACACATACACAAATGGACAAAGTTTGTTGAGCTTATCCAGCTACGCCTGTATATATTGGAGGAAATTCCACACAGCTACCAGCCAAAGGGGCCTTGAAGGGTATCCAGGCAACTGGATGACTAAAATCATCTCAATATCACAGTGGCCACTGCACAGTACAGCAAACCTCTCTACTCCAACACTCAATGGACTTGAACAAAGTGTCGTATTTGGACATGTCGGATTACAGAGTGTCTCTTATCATACTTTAGTATGGCGACTGTACTTCATACATCGGTCAGATTAGAGAGAATGTCGGATGATAAAGGTGTTGGATTACAGAGGTTTCAGAGGGTATATCTTTACCTCTCCATCTGATCTTTCAGCTTCTGTTGGGCCAGGAATCGATAGTCCTTCCGAATTTCTCTGATGGCTCCCTTCTTCTCCCTCCTCACTTTGTGAATCAACTTTTGCCGTTCCGATTCTGCCTTGGAATGGGATTTTCGACGACCAGCCGTAAAACTAAAGTAAGTAGGACAGCTAAACAATAATACACGCATACCACAAAGATTCTCTTTAAGGTGACAATAGTGTTACAACAGTACACCTCATGGTCCTGCTGTAAAATGTTACCAACTGACAAAGACGCTGTCCCTCACCTTTCGTCAAACTTTGGCTCGTGAAATGCAATTGACTTTGCCTTCTGCTTTAGCATCAATAGGTTCTTCTTCTTTACAAAACAAACACGTTCAAGAGAGGATCGAACCTCTTGAAACAATTTAGCTGTGTTGTCACACTCCAAGTCAATTATTTCTCGTAGTCTAACAATACAAATGAACATGTGCACACACATACAAATGAAGAGACATACCGTACATGTGCCTAGGATAGCAGCCCGGACTACGAATTCTGCTCCTTTTTATACGATGACGTCATTACAAAAAAGGAGCAGGGGATGTGGTAAGTGAGACTAGCACGTGCCTTGATAGTAGTCCATGACTAAAGGCTTTCTCGGTTACAACAAGTAAGTACAAGTTTCAAGTATATTTAATGTAACATGGGGTATCCCTCTAGTCTACCAACCTCGCTAATCTGCCACAAAATTACATAAATACATATTATGTACCTCTCAAGATGACATAAAAAGGGGGAAAAGATCTCCTTTGCAGCAGGTAGGTCTGCCCACAAGCTGGAAAATTCCCTCAGCAATGACAAGGCTGCTCTGAGCATACACCACACATGGGATGAGGAGGGAGGGGATTCCCCTTCAGTTGCCATGACAACATCCAAAAGGCTCCCGTTTTCTGAACGCTGTGATTCCTCCAACGTCAACACTGAACTTGACTGGGAGTCTACTGAAGCACAAGAGAACAGCACCGAACACTAGCAAGCCCTGTCTCAGTACAGCAGTACGTTGGAACCTCTATACTCAGACACTCTGTGAGCAACAAAATTGGGTCAGATTGCAGAGCTAGGTTGTTGGATTATGGAGTGACTATTAGCATACTTTTATATGGTGACTGTACCTCATAAGATGGTCAGATTAGAGAGAATGTTGGATTATAGAGGTGTTGGATTACAGAGGTTCCACTGTACTTACGTAGTACATATTCCCTCACCAGATCATCACCACTTTCAGCAGACCATCTTCGGAAGACCTCAACGGGTGGTCTCTCAAAGGGGGTACATACTGGTGTGTACAGTAAAACATTCCCATAATCCAATTCTGTATTTTGTGTGCAAATGTAACTGTCGCAAACAAATTTTCGCCGTAAAGTTCCATATAGTGGTAGCGGACTTTTACTTGAGTACTTGGTAAGATTCATTGTAAGGAGGTCATCTAACACACACACACACACGCGCGCGCACGCACACACACACACACACACACACACACACACACACACACACACAAACACACACACACACACACACAAACACACACATACATGCCAAAACAGATGGGAAGGATTACCTGGCGAATTTGCCTCGCAGATCTGATGGAGAAATTGTGAGAGCGTGTGAATGACTTCTGGGACATATCTCTTCGACAAGGATTCATACTGCATAGGATACAAGTACCACAAAGCAGTAGTGTTTCCACAGTGGTCGTAAATTCACAAAAAGTACCCAAATATCAGCACCAAATTTTTAAAAGTGACTCCATGAAAATACTACATTTGTGTATATACAATATAATACATAATATATGCACACTTTTAAGTATTCACTGAAGTTCATTATACAGAAGGACTTGCTCAGTAAAGTACGCCAAAGGGAAGATAAAATTAGTATAATTATGTACTTCTTATCAGAGGTACTTACTATCGGGGCAGATTTATGTACTGTTTGTATAGGAGGGGACAGGTTGAGGAGTACCTGCTATTCAGGAGTATGTACTAACCCAGGTACTTACTATCAGGGTTGGTTTATGTACATGAGGTATGCACAGGGACAGAATGAGGAGTGCTTACTAACCAGGAGTATGTACTAAACCAGGTGCTTACTATCAGGGTTGGTTTATGTACATGAGGTATGCACAGGGACAGAATGAGGAGTACTTACTATCCAGGAGTACATCTAAACCAGGTACTTACTAAGCAGATTACACTGTAGTCCACCATGCAGTGAAACCTCTATAATCTGACACTCTGTGTGCCTTAAAATACAGTAGCTGTCCGATCACAGAGGTCGTCGGATTATCCAGTGTTTCTTAGTATGGTCAGACATGGTGACTGTCTCTCGGGATTTCGGAATTGTTGGATTACAGAGGTTCCTCTGTGTGTGTGCAGAACGCACATACAGACTGACCGACTACATTCACACTGTGTTGTACTTACAAAAGGAAAGTGGAATATTATAATATTATTATGTATAATGTACATAAATACATACATACATTACAATATATATACAGTTTATACATACAGACATACATATACTGTACATAAACATAATAAATATATACATACTGTACATACTGTACATAAACATACATATACATATAGTATGTACATACAGTACATATGTATGTACGTGATGTAAGTACCTCTAGGAACAGTTGGCATATAAACAGTGCCCTGGTGCAATCCACCACTGTTGCGAGGGAACTCTGAAGGGAGAGGACACAGTAGAAATCATACACAGAAAAAAACAGGTTTTGAGGAAAAGTATAAAAAAGCTTATACTGAAAGTACGTACATACGTATTAGTGACATACATGTATGCACACACACACACGCGCGCGCACACACACACACACACACACACACACACACACACACACAGCACACAGCACACACACACACACACACACATAGCATACACACACACACACACATACACACACACACACACATATACACACACACACGCACATGCACACGCACATGCACACACACACACACACACACACACACACACAGCATACACATACCCTAGACAGAATCTGTCCCATCATCATATGAGCAGGTGTGGTGATCGGATGATCGTAATCAGATGTTGGAAAAAGTATGGAGATTAATTTGAACACCATCAGCTGTACAATCACAAATGAGAAAAGTGAACACACATACACATCTACTCTACATACACGTACATGTACAGTCATATGTATTTGGAAATGTACAGTCACAACTCTTTGATTTAGCCTTTGATAATCCAGAACCCTTACTACCCAGCCTGTAGAAATGTGTACCCAATGTGCACAGTGCCTTGTAATAAGACTTGTTTATCCAGTATCTTTCAGTGCTACAAATGTGGCCGGATTAACTTAAGAGTCGTGACTGTCTTGTCTACGAACAGATAACGCATGTTGCAATTTGTCAATAAACAATCATTCAATTACACACGACATGTCGCCCACTTTGGGCTTCTTCGGGCACACAAAGTAGCCCAAAGTGGTGAAATGTTGAGTAATTGAATGATTGCTTGTTGACAAATTGTAACATGTGTTATCTGTCCGAAGACAATACAGAAAACTCAATTGTGATTAAAAATTTGTAATGTCTACCATCTCACTATTGTGCAAGTACTAGGTCATCATATTATCATGTATTCATGTACCAAAAAGCCTGTGAGGGAGGGCAACTTGTGAAATTCACAAACTCTATCGGTCGCAAAAGTTTCCCAATACACCGTGTACTGCAGGTATCTGCCATGTTAAAATAATGATTAAAATTAAATTTAAAATAATAATTTGAAGGATCCAGTGCAAAAAAGTGTATAAGTCCATTTTAAAACTGTTCCACTTTTCTCCAATTTTATGTTAAATTCCCATGTACTTTGTTAGTATGTGATATGCTTGAGGTTGAATGCCAATGAAGACTGTCTCATACACAATCTCAAAAAGGAAAAACTCAACAAAGTACATGTCAATCCAACACAAACTTGAAAAACAACGGGAATGGGCAAAACATGGACTTATACCCTCCTTGCACTGGACCCTATGTTTGTTTTGCAGACAACAAAGATGTGACGTGGGTGGACACCACTGCACTGTACATGAAGAACTCTCCACAATGGGATTCTCACTGGACACACTAGCCTTGGAGAAGCTGGGAATACGTCTCCTCTTCTCTTTCGATTCCCTCATTCCCTTTCTGACATGCACGTCAAGAAGGTGCTGAAACAAAGAGGCCGTGTGCGTGGGATCCAAATGGCCCAACTTGTAGATATACCTGAGGGTAGAGAGAGGACACGCAACAAGTAAAAATCTGTCTGCAACTAGCCATCCCAATAGTAGACATTCCTTTACAAATACATCACTAAAACGACTCTTATCCCAAATTTACAAAAATTAATTCACAAATCACTTTCTGGACTAAAAGTAAATATTCCTCTATAAAACACTACTACCAATGATGTACTATAAAAACACTTCCTGAAATATACGTATGTAAATGGCTAGTACGGTAAAACCTGTCTATAACAACCACCCAAGGGACCAAGTGATGGTGGTATTTGTAGACAGGTGGTCCTTACACAGAGGTGCATTGGTGACACAGAAACATGGAGCAGACTACAGTGGTCTCTATAGACAGGTGGTCTTTCTATGCAAGTGGTCTTGGCAGGTTACACTGCAGTTTTTAGGGTTATAAAACTATATAGGGCTATATTGTTTTCATTTGGACTTCCGGTGTGTAACGCTCGTCCGATATATATATATAATATGGATTTGAAGAAAAGTCTTATAATAGAGAATTTATATAATAGTAATAGAGAAGTATGAATTTATACAGAAATGAGTTATAGGAATTGTTTTGAAAACAATTGCCAAATATGGCAATTGTTTTCAAAACAATTGTCCAGTTACAATAAACAGTATGTTCAATGAATGTTCAGCTGTGCACTTACACTCCAATGCTTTGCAAGTGATTCGAGTGCGTGGGGCGGCAGCCCCCACGAGTTTTTAACTCGAATTACTTGTTATCATAAGAATGCTCCTTGATTGGGAGAATACAGTAGAACCTCGTTAGTAAGAACACTGTTAATAAGTAATACCTGGTTAGGAAGTACAAGGATATGATACCCCAGCTTATAGCCCATAATACTAATCTATATGGTTAGCAAGTACTACTGATAGTGAGTAGCAATTTGGAGGGTCCCCAGGTGTACTCACTAACGAGGTTTGACTGTACGTACAAAGTGGTTCAAATGATCAACAGCTGCACAATCAACAGCTGCCCACTGTCAGGTGAGACAGTGCAAACAGGCTAACTTGGACAACTTGTCAGCAACAGTGAGACTCCTCCAGCTGGGATGCTCACACTCCTCGAGAATAAAGTGGACCAAAACCTCCAAAAAATCCTGCAAGAATACCACATAAAGGGTTTTTTCAAGGAGTACATTTTTCATGGATGTTAAAATTTTGGATTATTCATGATAAAAAAATTCATGGTTCATACCCAAAGGAAATTAAAACTTGCAGTAATACTAACTTTCAGGAGTGAATATTTTGTGGTTTTCTTCCCGACCATGAAAACAATGAATTTTTATCCTTTGAAAACTACCCACTATAATAAATTGAAAAATAGAGTCCTACTCCTAATATCTGTGTCACAAGAGCCCATGGGCTCTAACTGACCTTCAGCTTGGTCTTACTGGCTGGACTCAAAGATGGCTGACAATGGTCGCATATCTTCTCCACTATCACATCACAGTCCTCAGGGGCTCTGTAGGGAAAGGATCAATAGTCATACAGTCCTGCAAACAGTCACCAGTAGTTCGCACATCATCCCACCACTTAAAGCAGTGAGCAGATACAAATTTGGCGAAACCTGTCTTAGAGGCCACCTGTACAGAAGGACCACCTGTCTATAAAAACCACTCTGGACAGGCCCATGAACCACTAGATCAGTATTGTTGCATCTTTACATAAGCACCACATGTTTGTCGAGACTGTGATTATGTAGCTGGCCCCTTGAGTGGTCTTCATACACAAGTTTCACTGCATGGCTAATTCTAAAGTAATAGTCTTCATAGTCCAGCCAGCTGACCCACATTTGTTCGCAAGCACGCTCCCGGCACTTGTACATGAATGTGGGTCACAGCTGACTGGATTATAGTCCCCCTCTCAGACCCACTTCCAGCCACCAATTTGTTGTGTCCAGAAATAAAATGGCCGCTGGATGTGATTGCATAGTCTCGTTCCCAGCCCCACTTCTACCTGCCATTTTCATTCCGAATAAAATTAGCGGGTGGAAGTGGGGCTGGGCATGAGCCAGACTAGTGATTGTGCACAGTATGGCAGATAATTGCAAAATAATACAGTCGTTGTAAACACAAATTCATGTCTTGTTTAGTGTTCACTTAAGCAAGATAATGGAATTAATTGCTGAATGTGTTTCCAAGACAAGAACAGTGCGTAAACAATTAATCATGTTTAATACAAAGTTTAGCAAACAATTACAAAGTTTGGGGATAGAGCACAACAGTACACAGCACAGGGTGGGTCCTTCAATTGAATTCCACTCAGACACTTTTCAACAGCAGACAATCGAAGACTTAGCCCCCATTGTGCTAAACTGACTGCGTCTAACAGCTAGCCAAGGAAGGCCTACACCCCTGAAAAATCATACACAATAGATTCTGCACACCTGATGTAGTATATGCTGCGTACCAGCACAAACCACATACAGTGAAACTCGTCCATAACAACCACTCAAGGGACCAAGTGATGGTGGTATTTGCATACAGGTGGTCCTTATACAGAGGTGCATTAGTATCACTGAGGTGGTCCATGGAGCAGCCTACAGTAGTCTCTACAGACAGGTGGTCCTTATACAGAGGTGCTTTAGTATCACTAAGGTGGTCCATGGAGCAGCCTACAGTAGTCTCTATAGACAGGTGGTCCTTATACAGAGGTGCTTTAGTATCACTAAGGTGGTCCATGGAGCAGCCTACAGTAGTCTCTACAGACAGGTGGTCCTTATACAGAGGTGCTTTAGTATCACTAAGGTGGTCCATGGAGCAGCCTACAGTAGTCTCTATAGACAGGTGGTCCTTATACAGAGGTGCTTTAGTATCACTGAGGTGGCCCATGGAGCAGCCTACAGTAGTCTCTATAGACAGGTGGTCCTTATACAGAGGTGCTTTAGTATCACTGAGGTGGCCCATGGAGCAGCCTACAGTGGTCTCTAAGACAGGTGGTCCTTCTGTACAGGTGGTCTTTAAGACAGGTCTCACTGTATAAAGTACCACAGATCCATTCTGTGTGTTCTGCACTCTGCAGAATAAAGCAGCAATACTATGTTGAATATCTGCAGAGGCTATTAATGGACAATGCAATTGTGGTCTTTGTAGACAGGTGGACCACATACAGAGGTACACTAGTATCCCTGAGGTGGTCCATGGGTCAGCCTACAGCGGTCTTTATAATCAGGTGATCCCCATAAAGAGGTACACTAGTATCACTGAGGTTGTCCATGGGGTGGCCTACAGTGGTCTCTGTAGACAGGTGGTCCTTCTATACGGGTGGTCTTCATGATAGGATGCCCAACACACACAAGATAGTTTTCTAAAAATGGCCATTCAAGCACACACATGCGTATACATACATACATACATACCTTGAATCCAGCAAGGTCTTCAGCTCTTCCACAGATTGCGGTACTGCAGATGAGAGAGACATACAGTACGTGCACACACTCTACACACAGCATGCATGTACACTATGTGGGGAGATATACAGTCAGACCTCACTTATCCACACACATCCGTTGGGGATGAAATTGCGGATAAAGTGAGGGAACTGGATAAATGAGGGAGCAGTAGTATAGTGTACAGTAGGATTATTGCAGATTTGGTCCGGCCAATAAAACTACTACAGAAGGTGAGGGAACTGCATATCTAAGGAACAGACAAGCGAGGTCTCACTGTACCTTCAAATTTTTCTACAACACCAGATTTTAGGGATTTTCTCTTGGCATCATTTTTGTCCCTTGAATTTTGATCCCCTTTACGAGAGGTTGCATGGAGGGTGGGGGACAACACTCCTTCCTCGTCGGAGGACTCCAGGTCTGATCCAAACTGCTCAGCAGGATCACTCTCATCCAACATGCCACTGCTGTCAGTATGGCTATCATCACTGACTAAGACATCTTCTGTGTCCTCTACCGTAGCCCCATCATTACTGACATCTTCGG
>CAUJGJ010000277.1:1853400-1873400 GCA_963170055.1 Halisarca cf. caerulea | reverse complement strand
AGTGGTGAAAATACATGTACTTGTGAAATTCAAGAAGTTTGACATCATAGCAAAGTGTTCACAAACAAAGCCTGATCTCAAATCCGTGAAAGCGTCAATGGTCAGGACAACTTCACAGTGCTGAGTTAGTCTAGCTACTAGTCCCGTACTTCTTCCTGTATCGTCTCCTAGCCCACAAGGGGAAAAGTATGGGGCTAGTGGCTAGACTAAGTGTTGGGTATATGCTCATACATACGTACCTTATGGGCCTGCCTGTACTCTGTCAACAAGGTCCTCTTCCTCTACACATGGAGACATGAAAAACACAAAGTGAAATCCAGTCATCATTCAAAGAAAGCACTTAATGTGAATTGTATGTATGCAAACAAAAATAATATGATCTCTGATGTACATTTAATAGTACTTGGAATCCTTGTCTGGCTGTAGCAGATATAGTGAAGTATACTGTTGGTGCACCTGAGATATAGTGAAGTATACTGTTGGTGCACCTGAGATATAGTGAAGTATACTGTTGGTGCACCTGAGATATAGTGAAGTATACTGTTGGTGCACCTTAGATATACTGAAGTATACTGTTGGTGCACCTGAGATATACTGAAGTATACTGTTGGTGCACCTCAGATATACTGAAGTATACTGTTGGTGCACCTCAGATATAGTGAAGTATACTGTTGGTGCACCTGAGATATACTGAAGTATACTGCTGGTGCACCTGAGGTACGATACACCACAGATACTCTAACCCCATGGTTACACTAAGATTCTACTGTCAATAGTTGAATCCTGCATGGATTTGAACTACAGAAGCAAGCTACGGACAAGGGCTCAGTAGCTGTGTACAGATGTAGCTTCCCATGTCAACCACACATACATGGGACTTTCTTGGTAAGCAATTGTTCTTGTTAAAACAACTTTGTATCAACTGGTTTCCACTAGTCCAGGACACCCAGACCCAAAACGCCCGCTGAGAAGGTTTGCGGGGTGATGATGTCAGACACATGGAGCCAGGAACGAAGGGTCTGGAACTCCAGACTATTTTCCACCACATTTTATAAGCAGATTCAATCTAGCGTTCATATATTTAACACATTTCACAAACCAAAAGTGCAGGGCCACATCAATAGACGTGCAATCAATACTGCATATACAGCCCCCCTAATACCAGCCTTATGCCGATGAGGCTACTACACATTGATTGTAAATTTTACACATTAAAATCAAATTAATTATATAAATATAATATATAATACGTATGCACATGCATATTGTGACATACGTATATATGCATGCACTTTACATGCAATGGAAATGTACGTAGTTCCAGTGACAAATATACATAGTGCACGTGCACGTGGATCAAGAAAGTATATACCTTCTTGATTCCTTTTGAGCGGGCCACTCCAGGCAACCCACGATCTGATTTGCTCTTTTGGCCCAGAATATCATGCTTCTTTCTGTTTATTTTAACCTCAAATGGGTTACTTGTTGCTTCTGTCTTGGCTTTCTTCCTTGATGCAATCTGATCTGATTTTCTTCGTTTCATCCTTGGTGGAAGAACACGTGCAGCAAATACAGAATCGTATGCAAACACAGCTAAAACGACGCCATTTTAATATCAATAACGTGACGATCACGAGCAAATAATAATTTTCGCATGCACGTATTATACTAATGCAATCGTCTAATTTTCTCTTTCTTGTGTTTGTTGTAGTGTTTCTTCCACGGCTTTTGTCCATTAGTCAGCAAAGACGACCCACTAGCTACAGATTGAGCATCATTAAACTCTTCTGCTGGGTTATCCTGTTCTGTGTTGCCTTGGTGATGTACAAATCCATCCTTGCGAGTAAATCCCTTTAATCCATGCACTCCCTTGCTGACAATCATTACATTGTCCTACAATGCACACACACATATAATTGATATGGAATTTCTTTAATGCCAAAGCAACAGAATAGTGTTTATGTGTGTGAAGTTATGTGTGTGGGAAGGGGGAGGGGGAGGAGGGGGTGGGTGGGTGGTATGGGTGCAACCTAGTGTCTAGTAGCATGTACCTGTGATTGTGCTTTTCTGTCCTCCTTAGCCATTCTTGAATTTACCTATGGAAGCAATGCATTGCAATAATGATATAACCTTGTGACTGTGCTCTCTCTCTCTCTTTTCCCAAACATGTCACCATTATTATTAAAAGAGATACAGACATACAGGTGGAAGTAAGATACAGGTGGTGAGCATGTGGTCACAAGTTTTAGCCACTGCCAGAAGCATTAGAAGGATAATGCTGCACAGTGTGGGCTAAAGCTTGAAATACAGGTATATACAGGTCTCTCCCTCCCTCCCTCCCTCCCTCACACACACACACACACACACACACACACACACACACACACACACACACACACACACACACACACACACACACACACACATACACACACATACACACAAAGATACACACACACAGAGATATACACACAGTGACCCACCCACCCACCCACACACACACACACACACACACACACACACACACACACACACACATACACTCACACACACACACACACACACACACACATACACACACACCACACACACACCACACATACCACACACACACCACACACACACCACATACACACCACACACACACCACACACACACACACCACACACACACGCATACACATACACACACACACGCACACACATACACACACACACCACACACACCACACACACACACACACACACACACACACACACACACCACACACACATCACACACACATGCACTCCTAACATTTAGTGTAGATGTGAGGATGGGATCTATCTTCATAGCTGCCTCCTTGCCATCAACCAGGGTGAGGCATGTCAAATGAGGATTGAAGTCCTGTGGGCTTACACCAGGTGGTGGATAGCAGTAAAGAAGCTTCCCCTAGAGAAGGTGAAGATACAGTGAACTATACATATAGTACCACACACGTACACACACATACACACAAACACACACACACACATACATACACACATACACACACACATACACACACATACATATACACACACACACAAACACACACACACACACACACACACACACACACACACATATACACACATACACACACAAACACACACACACACACACACACACACACACACACACACACACATACATACACACATACACACAAACACACACACATACACACACACACGCACAGTAGGTAAAAATTTTGCGAAGGAAATAAACACATAGATTGTTTTAAGTCTGGCCTCATTCATATATGACGACAAAACAGTAATGTAAACAATAGAGGCCCAGGGGCCCTTATTGAAGAGGGCTGCATCTCAAAGGGTTCATCTTAATGACCTCAAAACTCTGCCATAGTAATACCCTCTTCAATAATACGAGGTGATTGGGATGGCCAGTAACAGACAACAAAGGCACCAATATGGAATTACGGTACACCCAGGACACACGGACACACTAGCGTTCACCATTTAGGTTATCCAATTACAAAGCACTTTGAGTTGGTGGATTATTGATGGGCAATTAACGCAAGTGCTGAATAGGAAATCATTGAACTGCGCAAGCAGCAATACTGGCTCAGTGTATAATATGCTAAATTAGCATATCTGATTCACAATATCTCAATAAAAAGAAATGATAACACACATCATGTGCCTTGGGTGTGACAGACATACTGTATGGCGATATTGAAAACTCACATTAACTAGCATGAATATGACATCTGTAGTGATCATGTGACATGCATGTGACACATGTACTTTCAGATCACGCCACGTGACATATGTATGTGCATAATATCATACAAAACAGCACTAATCCAGCCAGCTGGACTTACTCTACTTGCAAGTGCCCCTCAATGTGCCATAGGTGGGTACAGCTGGCTGGACATACCCAACAAGATTCAACTTGCACATGAGTCATGTGAGAATCACGTGATTTAAACTTGCACATGCATGTCATGTGACATAGCTCACATTGGTATAGTCCTTCAAGATATGACGAGATGCTCGGTGGAGATCAGGGTTCCCCTTGTTCCCCATAAAGCCTCTTTCTCCTGTAAGACAGGGATAACGTCACCATCACAACATGAAGAGAAATAAAGTGAAACCTCTCTAACCCGGACACCTCGAGACCAGGAGAAGTTGGCCACTTTAGAGAGGTGGTCAGAATAGACAGGTCCACTCCAACATATGGGTGACCTTGGAACCAAACAGAATGGCCGGTTTACCAAGTGTAGTCGATTTACAGAGGTTCAGATTATAGGGCGACTTCATACTGTAATTCAGTTCACTAACACCACTAGGTTAGACTGAATCATGCTATCTTCACTGACAGGTGGTCGTTGTACAGTGAGGTGTGTCCTTTGAAATATTTCCAAATAAGGACCACCTGTCTACAGAGACCAGCCTAGTGATACACTTGATGTACTTCTGCATAAGGACCACCTGTCTACAGAGACAGGTGGTCCTTTAATCATCATTTAGACACACCATTATTCTCTGGAGTCGTTTAGAACCAAAAGCATGTAATCTTTACTATAAATATATGTCAAGAAATACTCCAAAGGTGAAACTTTCACACAATTTAAGTTTTACAAATGAAGGCTACAATCAACATAAGACTAACTGGCATAGGCCGCAAGCAGTTCCCTGGGGGAGGGAGGGCCGTTGGGATCAGCCATCTCGTCAGTGGGTGGGGGGAGATATATCCCATAGATTCTTTGCAGGATGCTACGCGGTATCTGTTGACACACCTAAAGCAAATGGGACATCAGACAAGAAACGGAATAATAGACAACAAATGGAATAACACACAACATATGGGACATCAGGCATTCAATGGAACATCAGATTTCAAATGGAACATCAGATGACAAACGGAACATCAGATGACAAATGGAACATCAGATGACAAACGGAACATCAGGTGACCAACGGAACATCAGATGACAAACGGAACATCAGACAATGAACTTACAATATATGGCTTTGAAGCATATGAAGAGTCAACAACATAATTTATGACAATTGTGAATTACATCAACATAATATAGTGCTAAATGTGGGCTACTGTGCTACTGTACAAATCACTTGTTTTCACACAACAATACACCAAATAATAGATTGTTTTTACCCCTTACCATGGCAACAGGAGGAATAGGGTCCCTTAGTTGGTCAATTGGTAGAATCCCATTACAAACCATTTCAGCCTTTGTGTTAACAAAGGTCGGAAACACAAGGCCAGGACAGTCGCAGAGGCAAATATCATCCTCCACCAAGAGGGTCTGCAGAAGAAAGACAAACAGATCACCTTTTCAACGTGCTAAAATTCTTCATGCCACATTCGACCTGACTACAGCACAAACTGCATTATCTCTGCATGCATTACTGCGTGCAGTATGTGAAGATAATGAATATCTCTACATCTTGTACAGTGAGGTATGAAGGCACACCTACGTAGGACAGTCGAGTACAATGGTGTGCTGTGTGTGTGTGTGTGTGTGTGTGTGTGTGTGTGTGTGTGTGTGTGTGTGTGTCTGTAACTGTGTGTGTGTGTGTGTGTGTGTGTGTGTGTGTGCGCGCGCGTGTGTGTGTGTGTGTGTGCGTGTGAGTGAGTGAGTGTGTGTGTGTGTGTCTGTGTGTGTGTCTGTGTGTGTGTCTGTGTATATTTGTGTGTACATACATGCATGTGTATGTTTGTATGTGTATGCCTATATGTACGTGCACATGTACATATGTGCAGTGTTAGAAATAATGGTCAGCATTCAGACATTGTCTGACCATTTCAGCATTTTGTCCGACCCAAAATAGTTTGGGTCAGACATTTGGCTGAGCACTACCTCATGTTCCTTTCATGCACACACACACACAGTGATGTTACCAAGTCCAATACTGAGAATGTCTACTTATGCTTTCATTATTTTTTGATGTACATCTACTGTGGCACATCTACTGTGGCACATCTGCTGTGACACATCTACTGTGGCACATCTACTGTGGCACATCTACTGTGGCACATCTACTGTGGCACATCTGCTGTGGCACATGTGTACTTCTCCAAAAATATGTCTGAGCAAATCTGAAATTGTCCGACCCAAAATGATGATGCTAGGACATTTGTCCATCCACCATTTGCTCCTTATTTCTAACACTGTATGTGTGTGGTGAAACATGTACACAAGCATGTATCAATCCACACATAGCATCCTCCTCAACTGACCTGCACGTGCTTGGTTCTACCCGGAGTGGCAGATACTGGCGTCTTCTTCTGCTGGTACAGGACATTGATAGTGGAGCTCTTTCCCACGTTGGGATATCCAACCAGTCCCACGTGGAGCCTGTCATTGGCTGTGTTGAAAATTCGAGCACATGCTTACAAAACAAATGTGGTACAATAACAAACAATAACAGTTGAGGAGGCATCAACAACAAAGGCTGTATTGTTTCCATTGGCTGGGGTAAAAGCATCCTTTGGCAGCCAAGGGGAGCAAAGACAATGACAATGGCGGTGAAGGTAACCCAAAGGATGGGTCAGGTGTGGTAGCCTCTTGGCTAAAGGACCTTCCCGTGATAAATACACTCACACAATCGTGAAAGGTTAAAAGTGTGTACAGTGAGACTTGCTTAGTAAGTGTACCTCAAAGGAGACACGAAATCAGCACTTACTATCAGAGATACATACTATCAGGACAGATTTATGTACTGTGTGTAATAGGAGGGGACAGAATGAGGGTATATATTTACTATTCAGGACTGCAGTGAGACCTCACTTATCCGCACCTCAGATATCCAGTTCCCTCACCTTCCGCAGTAGTTTTTACTGGAACAAATCTGCAATAATCCTACTGTTCACTATACTACTGCTCCGTCGTTTATCCAGTTCCCTCACTTTATCTGCAATTCATCATGAATAGATGTGTGCGGATAAGTGAGGTCTGACTGTACTTACTAATCCAGGTATGGTACTTGCTAAGCAAGTTCCACCGTACTGTACATGGCAAAGGTTGGGTGGGGGAGGGAGGGGGGCGGGGCTGAATAGTGCACTTTTGTACACTTGTGGGTCGTGACTGCCTGGACGACACAAGCCCACGTACACTGTCAACTGTTGACAACATCATGTAGGGGATATACGCAATTATCACTTCATTGTGCACAGTAGCCCCGACAGGGACAGGGAATCTATACAAAACCTGCGTAATGAGCTCAAAATGCTCCAATCATTTCAACTGTACACACTGTAATTACTCCATTCAAGGATACTTCGTCACAAATACAAGTTTCTTTGTCTAATACAATTAAGTCTTTTCGAGTGAAAGAGAGAGGCATATGGTTATAAAACTACACCTCTTTTGATAGCCTATTGACTACGTACCTCTGGTAAACTAAATATTATCCCACTGAAAAAACTGAAGCCTTTTCTGGCTATGGTTAGACCTCTCTCTATAATGAACCCTGGATACAATGAACTCCCTGATACAGCAAACATAGACCTTAGAAAGTACACCTATTTACTCTATGGTGAAAATAACCCTGATATAGTAAACACCCTGATAAGTGAACCTTTTCAGTGGTCCTGAGGGGGTTTGTTATACTGAGGTTTGACATTTGTATTATACTGTTCATGCACACACAGAATGTGGTCATGTGAAATTCAGCATTATCTAGAATATTACTGAGAGAGAAAACTGAAGCTCTACACATGTGTGTTGGCTACTGCAGGAACCCCCATTCAATATCTTGGCTGGACTCACTTGGCTTTGGGCATAGCTGTCTGAAGAACTCTAACAACTCTTCTCTTGTGAGAACCTTTGCCTTGTTCCTACCAGGTGCATCTGCTGGTGACAGTGGTTCCGTGCTCTCTGGCAGCTCCTTAGAGCCTCCGGACAGTGACTCTGCAACATCAATAACTGCCTCTGTAGCTCTGTTGACCGAAGAGTTATTTCCATTCACTCGTTGTTCAAATCCAACAATAAATGATTTATCTCCTTCAAGTGTACTGGTAGGAGAATTTACAGGGTCTTGTTGCACAACTTGGGTGGATTGTTGAGTAATATCTTCTGACTGTTGAGTAACTTCAAAAGCTTCTTGCATAGCACCAGCTGACAGCTGTTGCGACACATCTGTCAGTTGTGGAGAAATGTCACTTGATTGCTGCAAATCATCAACAGAGTGAGGGGGAGGAAGAGTGACTTGTTCTGTGAGTGAGCCTTGCTCACTCTTTGTAAGACCACTGTCCTTTTCTCCTACTTTGCTCGAAATTGACAATGATTCCAAATGGTCTTGAGTGGTAGCCATGTTAGTTTGCTGTTCATCGTCATTATCTTCTTCGCTGCTGCTACTGCTGTCTTCTTGGTCCAGGATGCCAAACATGTTTTGTCCCTCAACCAGGTAAGCGTCCATATGAGCAGACCTTGTCACTTTCTCCTCATCACCATCGCCCCCCTCCCCCTCCCCACCCTCATCTAACTCCTCATCATCACCTGATTTGTGATCCCTGATCAAGTCGGTTGACTCCACTGGAAGATCCCGAATTTGCTCTTGCGCAGTCTTTTCTTCCGTTGCAGACCAGAAGGCATGAGGGAGAGATGCACTAGTGAAGTATTCCGACCAGTACATCCTGCATACAGTGAGAGAACAAACGGTGCAAGTAAAATTTCCATGTCATCCTCAAGACAATATGTACTTCGCAGCAGTCTACCATTCCCAGAGGGAAGGTGATATTTGCCCCAAAATCTTCAGCACTAATTTGGCTCGCCCCTTTCTAGTGCACCGTTTGGCTAACCATGCCCCCCCTTCAATTTACCAATACCTAATTTCCTTTCCCTCCCATCCAAAAAAATCCATAGGCAGGACATATTGACTAGTCTCCAACCGCTATCCCCAATGGGGCACATGTGATCAAAAAGCTACCAACACACCCACATGTGATCAAAAAGCTACCAACACATTCACATGTGATCAAAAAGCTACCAACACACCCACATGTGATCAAAAAGCTGCCACCACACCCACATGTGATCAAAAAGCTACCACCACACCCACATGTGATCAAAAAGCTACCACCACACCCACCTCTGGTCTTCAGTAAGATGATCTGCCTTGTTCAACAGCAGTATGTTGATCTTCGAGGGGTTCTGTTCTTTCACATACTTCTCCAGATCTTCACAGCGGAAGAGTAGTGGATTCCTAGCGTCCACTATCTGGACAACAACATGGCTGGGGGAAACAACAACAACAAACAGAGCAAATCCATAGCAAATGACTAACAAACAAAAGCAATACAATGACTGATTTGGAGTAAACACTGATAAAATACACAGACATGCACACATACATGTAAAGGTACAAACAAAGGTGTGTACACTTGTGCACACACACACACACACACACACACACACACACACACACACACACACACACATACACACATACACACAAACACACACACACACACACATACACACACACAAACACACACACACACACACACACACACACACACAAACACACACACACACACACATAAGTACAGTATGCATGCACAGGAACATACTGTACATACCTCATCTCCACAACTCTCCAAAGTTGCTGCCAAAATTCTAGATTTCTTTCGTATGGTGTCAATACAAGCTGCTCATTCTCTTGTAATCTAAACATGTATTCATAGGGACCATGCATGCTGTACTATGCAAGATGTACACATGATTGTTAGTAAGTGCATAACATATACCAGACCCTAACACAAGTGTGTGTGTGCTTGTGTGTGTGTGTGTGTGTGTGTGTGTGTGTGTGTGTGTGTGTGTGTGTGTGTGTGTGTGTGTATGTGTGTGTGTGTGTGTGTGTGTGTGTGTGTATGTGTGTGTGTGTACATGCATGTGCCGTGTGTGGGTGCATGGGTGATGGGTGCGTACAGAAAGCATGCAAGTGTGTACAGGAGTGCACACTCATACACACTGTGTGTACAGGAGTGAACACTCATACACACAGTGTGTACAGGAGTGCACACTCATACACACAGTGTGTACAGGAGCGAACACTCACACACACAGTGTGTACAGGAGTGCACACTCATACATACAGTGTGTACAGGAGTGAACACTCACACACACAGTGTGTACAGGAGTGCACACTCACACACACAGTGTGTACAGGAGTGAATACTCATACACACAGAATATACACAGGTGTAGAAAGACATATCTCTTTCCATACTTTGCCAAGTTTCTTCTCCAAGCCAAAAAACTCTCCCTCTCCATAAGACCCAACTGTTCGCGTGTCGTCTGTTGAGTCCACTGTGGTCTACAGATGTACATATACACTTACTGTACATGTGAAAACTCACAAGTGACAAAAGACCACAAATGCTGTGTGTGTGGTCTTTTGTATGCATTACATACTCTATGTATTACATTATGTGCAGCCTAATGTAATACATACTGTACATTTAGTATACATAGGGAATGAGTATGTATAACATACAGAACTATACTGTGGTCTGTGTGTGTGCATATGAGCACACACACACAGGGCCGGAGGAACCACTAGGACGGGTAGGGCAATGGCTATATCATTTTTCCTACTAACTTCAAACATGCCTTATCAGTTAGAGCTGCTATTATGAATGGGAAGATACCGTGACCATAAACCAAGTTGAGATGCTCCACCACTTTCAAACATTGTAGCTTCCTCAGGGCCTGACACACTTGACAATCTCATAGTTTGCACACACAGCAAAACACCTAACTTGATCAGAACTCTACGATGAGCAGTGGCCACACATACGTAGGTACGTACTCAACGCATGCATGTACACACCCACAGTACATTCACAACCTCGCAAGTGAATAAAGAGCACATGCGGATAATGTAATATTACAGATACGATATACGTACGTATGTATGCACACACAGATTATAAGCTAATCAGCACTCCTTTGAAGACATTAAACCACCTACCACAACAATGAAAAAGGCCAAATCAACATTATAATACAATATGTATTTACCTACAGAGACCATGCTAATTCTTGAATAGAAGAAATGCAGTAGTGTGATAACTGCTAATCTGCACTGGTGTGTTTGTATTGTGTGTGTGTGTGTGTGTGTGTGTGTGTGTGTGTGTGTGTGTGTGTGTGTGTGTGTGTGTGTGTGTGTGTGTGTGTGTGTATGTGCGGGTGTGTGTATATCTGTGTGTGTGTATTTTTATGTGTATGTGTGTAAATGTGTTTGTAAGTGTGTGTGCTTGTGTTTGTGTGTGTGTGTGTGTGTGTGTGTGTGTGTGTGTGTGTGTGTGTACGTGTGTGTGTGTGTGTGTGTGTGTGTGTACGTGTGTGTGTGTGTGTGTGTGTGTGTGTGTGTGTGTGTGTGTGTGTGTGTGCATGCGTGCGCACATGCGTGAGAGCTGAGGGTGTGACAGAATCTTAAGGTCTTCATTACGAAGATTCATACGTGTAAATGATTTCAATGTATCTTGGAGTATGTACGTGCACAATTATGTATCTCCTTTACACCTGTACAGTCACCTAACTTTACACCTGTACTGTCACCTAACTTTACACCTGTACAGTCGCCTAACTTTACACCTGTACTGTCACCTAACTTTACACCTGTACTGTCACCTAACTTTACACCTGTACTGTCACCTAACTTTAATAGTCTATTCTGTATGTACTGAGCATACTGGCCTATGGGCTCTAATAATGTATCAATTGATTGAAAAAAAATCTAAACCAGGTACTTACTATCAGGGTTGGTTTATGTACGTGAGGTATACACAGGGACAAAATGAGGAGTCTTACTATCCAGGAGTATGTACTAAACCAGGTACTTACTATCAGGGTTGGTTTATGTACGTGAGGTATACACAGGGACAGAATGAGGAGTCTTACTATCCAGGAGTATGTACTAAACCCAGGTACTTGCTATCAGGGTTGGTTATGTACATGAGGTATACACAGGGACAGAATGAGGAGTCTTACTATCCAGGAGTATTTGCTAAACCAGGTACTTACTAAGCAAGTTTCACTGTAGGTCTGATGAGCCATTGATGCAATTTGTTAGCATGCTGTACTGCCACTACCAAGTACATCACTATGCCACCACTACCAAGTATAGCACTGGGCTAACACTCCCAAGTACAGCACTGAGCTACTGTAACACTACCAAGTACTGCACTGAGCTAACACTACCAAGTACTGCACTGGGCTAACACTACCAAGTACAGCAGTGAGCTAACACTACCAAGTACTGTACATGTACTACACTACAAGGTCCTCAATAGGGACTATTGTGTCAATACACAGAACCACTCAACACATAGTGTATTGCATACAATGAAAACACAAAGTTCACAAACTTTCTGGGTATTCCAAGAAATTGCTTATTTGCTTCCTGTGCTTTTTTAATCTCCTCTCTCTCCTCCTGACTGGGCAGACCCCCAGCATTTGGTGGTACTACCTTCACGTTCATCTTCTCTGCAAAAGAAGGCACAAAAGAACAAACCTTAGAAACAGACTCCTGGTGGTCACAAACCGACTCCTGGTGGCTACAGTAGACAGTAGAACCTCCGATAGTGGGCTCTCCTAAACAAGGAGTATAATAAACCTCTCTACAAAGGAAAAGACTTGAGGTCCCCAAGTACATCCTCCCTATAGTTCTAATACATTTTGGACCTCCCAAAGAGGACAACCTCCTTACAAAGAGCAAATAGAGCTGTCTCAAGGTGTCCTTCATTTGAGGTTCCACTGAAGTACACAGACTCCTGGTGGCTGTAGTACACACAGACTCCTGGTGGCTGTAGTACACACAGACTCCTGGTGAGTGTAGGACACACAGACTTCTGGTGGCTGTAGTGCACACAGACTCCTGGTGGCTGTAGTACACACAGACTCCTGGTGGCTGTAGTGTACACAGACTCCTGGTGGCTGTAGTACACACAGACTTCTGGTGGCTGTAGTACACACACACTCCTGGTGGGTGTAGTACACACAGACTCCTGGTGGCTGTAGTACACACAGACTCCTGGTGGCTGTAGTACACACAGACTCCTGGTGGCTGCAGTACACACAGACTCCTGGTGGCTGCAGTACACACAGACTCCTGGTGGCTGTAGTGCACACAGACTCCTGGTGGCTGTAGTACACACAGACTCCTGGTGGCTGTAGTACACACAGACTCCTGGTGGCTGTAGTACACACAGACTCCTGGTGGCTGTAGTACACACAGACTCCTGGTGGCTGTAGTGCACACAGACTCCTGGTGGCTGTAGTGCACACAGACTCCTGGTGGCTGTAGTACACACAGACTCCTGGTGGGTGTGGTATACCGTATTGCACAATTTTGGCATGGATTTATATTTATGATTTTTGCAGACTGGAAGCCATCCACGAAAGATGATACCCATGAAAATTTAGATTGGGCTCTTGGGCAATGGTAAAACATGGCCGTCTGCAAACACAAAAATGTGAAAATAGCTAAAATCCAATGTCTGCGAAAGTTTCACCCTGTGAATATTAAAGTGCATAATACGTACATGCAGACTTCTGGCGGCTAAAGGATAGCATAAGGAGACCTGTGGGGATCACAGTACCATAAGGAGACCTGTGGGGATCACAGTACCATAAGGAGACCTGTGGGGCTCACAGTACCATAAGGAGACCTGTGGGGATCACAGTACCATAAGGAGACCTGTGGGGATCACAGTACCATAAGGAGACCTGTGGGGCTCACAGTACCATAAGGAGACCTGTGGGGATCACAGTACCATAAAATTTCAACTATCGGTCACTGTTACATCTGCCGAACCTCAGCTCGCAACGCTCTCATTTCTACCCATGAGTTAGTTGATATGACTACACATTAATTCAGAGATTCTCCCACGTTTATTAATCTGCCAAAAAAGTTCACAAAAGCAAATAACAGATGGTTATTGAAAAAACACTGCATGCGAGGTTTAACATACATCAAAGTACAGCTCATTAGACATATAGTCACAAACCACATCACTGTTGCCACCATGCAGTTGAACCACACAATGTTGTTCATACAGTAAGTCATAGGCTTGTGGTAGTCCAGCCAGCTGTGACCTATATTGTACTAGACACTTACACAATAACATACATACATACATACATACATACATACATACGTACGTACGTACGTACGTATGTATGTATGTATGTATGGCATACTCTACCTCCATCTATCTGCAAGACCCAAGATTTTACACATCTCTCCATACTATGTAGACATTTGTTCTCTAGTGCATGAATAATAATATTAAGTACATGTCATACTCGAACACTGATTGTAGTTCTGACCTAATTTGACTATTCTAGGAAATTTGCATGAATTAAATTAAATTATAATTTTCTAACTCTATTACAATTTACTTCACTTATTTTAGTATCAATTGTCTATGTCCCTGTTTGTGCTGGATGCCTTAGTAGTACCCACAGGCTATTGGTTCCCTAGATTAAATAAGATTTCTGATACTGATACTGATATATATATATATATGTATATATATATATATATATAGCTATAGCTAATGTTACCATGGTTATTCCCATTTGTTATTCCCAGTTTTTATTGGAACAAATCTGTAATAATCCTACTGTATACTATACTACTGCTCCCTCATACGCACACAGAAACAATACAGTATAACTGCCTATACACTATACATACTACAGCTTCTAATAGGCACTGTATGTGGGCTACCCTACATTATGAAGACATATATGTACAGTACATCTAAGTACACGTACGTAGCTTGTCAGAAGCCCCCACAAACTGCACCAAAACCAATTGAACTCTTTGGGTAGTCTCAAAGTCCAATATCACATTGAGAAATATTAGAAGGTACAGTAAAACCTGTCTGTAAAGACCACTCAAGGGACCTGGAGAAAATGGTCTTTGTAGACAGGTGGACGAGGTGGTCCACGGGTCAGCCTGCAGTGGTCTTTGTAAAAAGGTGGTCCTTATATACAGACGTGCATTAGTATCACCGAGGTGGTCCATGGACCAGCCTACAGTGGTCACTGTAGACAGGTGATCCCAATACAGAGGTGTATTGTTAACACCGAGGTGGCCCTGGGCCAACATACAGTGGTCACTGTAGACAGGTGATCCCAATACAGAGGTGCATTGTTAACACCGAGGTGACCCTGGGCCAACATACAGTGGTCACTGTAGGCAGGTGATCCCAATACAGAGGTGTATTGTTAACACTGAGGTGACCCTGGGCCAACATACAGTGGTCACTGTAGGCAGGTGGTTCTTGTAAGGAACCAGGGTACACAGCACTTTGATCTTACCGTAATATTATTACGTATTAGCATTGACAATGTTTATAATATGTAATTTCCATGATATCAGATTCATTATGATAATAGTAGACAGACTGTCTGAGGCTTGCCATACCACAGACAAAGGCGACACCCCTTCAACAAGATTGCTTCAAAACAATCTTCCAAAACCAAAAAATAGGAAATTTGTGTTACATTGAAATCACGCGGTTCAATGCCAACTCAGCCTCATGAAAAAATTGTGCTGTCAAATCTACGTATGTACTAGTATATGTGTATGAGAACAATACACCAGCACACATTTGCAATAAAATGATAGTCATTTCATCCATGCATTCAGGCAGAACCTATATACCACAAACTATGCAGCTTGATCCGGATGTTAGCATAAATAATTTCCTGTTATATGATCTGTGGCATCATTTTCCAGTTTTACGGTATTTTCTTAAATACAGGATTCTCCCCCAAAAGGAGAGTTATGTGAATCAACAAACCTTTAATCTTCACACCTTACCCTCATGTAACGTACATGGTATTATATAGATACCTCCCGAATACAGCGAAACCTCCATAATCCAACACCTCTATAATCCGACATTCTCTCTAGTCCACCATCTCATGAGGTACAGTCACCATATTAAAGTATGGTGAGAGTCGCTCTGTAATCCGACAACCTCCTAATCTGACATTATTTTCAAGCTCCACTGAGTGTCGGATTGGAGAGGTTTCGCCGCATCACTTTCTGCCACTCAGGAAACTACACACTCACAGAACATGGGGTACAAGCATGTAGAACAATGCTGTAGCGCACTACTGCATTCATTCATAGTCAGACGTGCCGACCGGCTCAGCCCTAGCCGGCCTGCAATGTGTACTCTGTGTGAGCTGATGCCGTGATAGAACAGTGGTACCAAACAGTAGCAAAGGTGCACACTTACTGTTGTCGGAAGCTGCGAGTCCAACCACATACAGTTGAATCTGCCTAATACAGTACTTCTGTAATCCAGCATTCTCCTAAACCAGCCAAGATTCTCTGGCATCGACCATTAATTTTTACCATACAAACTGACCTCTATAATCCAGCAACCTGCTAATCCAGCACTGTTTTTCCTTCCCCAATGGGTGCTGGATTATACAGGTTCCACTGTAGAAGGGAATTTCCCCTTCTCTGCATTACTGACCTTACTGATTAGTCCTATTACTTCTTTCATTATCACTTAACATCTGGATTCCAAACACCCACACTCTCACAATCATACCATAAACGTTGCATACAAATAATGTCATACATGCTGCATGTACAGAGGTCAACATGTGGGTACAAGAGGGTCGCCGGGCAGTCACGCGTAACATAACTATAAACTGCACGTAACCACTCAAGAGAGTGAGGTCCACATACCCACTTAGCTACTTTTCTTGCTAGAAGTTAATCACAAATTGACAATTGGAAAGATGTAGTTCACAAGTAATACACTTACACAAAACCCTTCAATTTCATGTGACTTACTTACTTTCACTTAGTTCTGAGAAAGCCACAATGCTCAAGATCAAAGGTTCTGGGAAAACTAATTCTCACAACAGCAAAATGACATTTTCACGCCATGATGTAAGGGTAAGCCAGAAGAAGTGAGGGCTAGGCGTCTGGGCACTGGGTGGCCACAGCGATTTTAACACAACAGCTAGTTTGGGAAGGGAGGGGGAGAATGGGGTGAGGTGGAAGGTGGAAAAAAGTTGTGAACAATGCACACCTGAACATCGCTTTGCCACTACCAAAGGAATGACACTTGCAACTGACAGACACATTTCAGCAATACACAGACGCCAATTTGGATCGCCAACATGTAACACAGAATGTACATTAACAGTTCTCCTTGGGAAAAGAGCTATATAGAGCGGCGTACACACTAACTCATATGTGACAAAACCTTAACTTTCACATCTGTCCCTCAACTCCTGTGTAGCCTCTCTAAACCGAACACCCTTGGGACCAAAGAAAAGGTTCAGTTTAGAGAGGTTTCCAGATTTGGGAGGTTCTATATGTACAGCAAATATAGAGAGCAGGACTTGAAAACACATCCAGTTTAGAGCGGGTTCCAGATTACAGAGGGTTCAGTTTAGAGCAGTTTCACTGTATTTTGTACTTACAACAATTTTCTGTTGCTACACACATACAGAGTGGTGAACTATAGAGGTCCCGACCAAACTACATTCACACAACCAAAACAGCATTCACCTCTCTACCAGGAACATTTCATTTGTGTACATACTGTACACGAAGTATGACAGTGTGTTTTGTTCGTAACTCCACTCTATGCGATGTGGCTGAGACAGTCTCCGTAACTCTGGCCACTTTGTCCTTTGACACCGACACTGACTCTGCATGCATGAATGGTAAGCGAAACCGCTCTAAACTGAACCCTCTGTAATCTGGCACCTCTCTAAAACTGGATGTGTTTTCAAGTCCTGCTTTCTATACTTGCGGTACACATATAGAACCTCTCTAATCCGGAAACCTCTCTAAACTGAACCTTTTCTTTGGTCTCAAGGGTGTTCAGTTTAGAGAGACTCCACTGTATTCCGATTGAGTGGCCTTCCCAAACGGGCCGACAGTTTGCATGTGCAGACTTGTGCAGAAAATAAGACTACCAACATTCTCTTCTCCTTGGACCCAAAGTTTATTTAACAATTTAAAAACTATTAGAAAGTTAATAATTACCCTGCCATTATACTGCAGGGTCTCGCCCAGAGACCACCCACAACAAAGATCACCTCACAATTAAACTATTATCTTAAAATTTGGTTTGAAAATTATTATTATTATTATGTATACATACACACACTGGGCTGGTCTCCTGAGTCACGCTCACAAATAGATCGATACCACCCCACAAATGCGTAACCCTGAAACACTGGTTCCACTGGTCTCCAAATGGTGGGGTTTTGAAGAACGCAAGATGAAATCCCATTACGGCAAATCTCGGAGGACACTGAAAATTTTTCACAACATCGGAAAAGTACTATAACCAGTCAAAGTTTTACCGTAAAACAAGCTATTCTTCCTTGACACACGAATTCATCTGCTGTAGTACATGCATGCACAATTTCACATGAGACTGCTTTTAAAGTAAGACCAGATCTACTGTGCACTGTCACCGAAATTCTAAAGGCTTTACAACTATTTGCATGCTAAAAATACAAAGAAGAAGGATATACATATACAGTAGAACCTCGTTAGTGAGAACACTGTTAATGATAGTGAGTAGCAATTACTACTGATAGTGAGTAGCAATTTGGAGGGTTCCCAGGTGTACTCACTAACAAGGTTTGACTGTATATATCACGCTCTCTTTCTCAAATTCTGATACACAGTGGAACCTCTCTATAATGCACACTTTGGGAACAGAAAAAAAGGCTCCTTATATAGAGGTTTATACTGCTCGGAGGTTATTTTACATGCACAACAATCTATCTGGCCCCACAAAAACAGTCTGCTATAGAGAGGTTTCCGCTAATGAGGGAGTTTGTCATAAGAGGTTCAACGGTATCGGAATTCTGTTACAAAATAATGCAATACACTTCTAACCTGCTACACAAGACTACCTTACAGTACACTTCTATCTGAGGACTATGCTGAGGATAAGCAGTAAAACCTCTGTAATCTGACATTCTCTCTAGTCCGACCATCTTATGCTGTACAGTCACCATACTAAGGTTGCTAACAGTCACTCTGTAATCCGACAACCTCCTAATCTGACACTTTTTCAAGCCCCATTGAATGTCGGATTAGAGAGGTTTTGCTGTGCCGAGGTCTGCTCAAGGCGGGATAAATTATGAAGCAATGTTTGAGAAAGACACACCAGATTAAGTACATAGATCACAAGTGCAGCGAATTCTCATTAATCTATCGTAATTTCTTTTGAAAAACCATGGAGCAGTAGATTCATCAGGAAATCTGGCTGAATGCACTATTCAATAACACTAACCTATACAAACTCATATACATTACACTTGATGGTGACAAGGGTTGGCGGACACAGTGATATGGTAATTAAAACACACACACACACACACACACACACACACACACACACACACACACACATGCGTACGTACCAGCCAAAAACTCCGTTCCTGCTAGCTGAGCAGTTCTCAGAAAGTCATCAAGATTGCTCTCTTCTGTAACAGACTTGAGATTGAGTCTGCCCCAGTCGTACCCATCATCCAGTTCACTTGTGTGTCTCTAAAGGTACAAACAACACAATTTAGTCTGTTGTAAACACCACCTGTATGTACAGAGGGATCACCTGTATGTACAGAAGGACCATCTGTACAAAGGGATCACCCGTACGTACTGAGGGACTACCTGCACAGAGGGATCACCTGTACGTACAGAAGGACCATCTGTACAGAGGGATCACCTACACAGAGGGATCACCTGCATGTACAGAGGGACCACCTGTACAGAGGGATCACCTGTACAGAGGGACCACCTACACAGAGGGATCACCTGTACGTATAGAGGGACCACCTGTATGTACAGAGGGACCACCTGTACAGAGGGATCACCCGTACGTATAGAGGGACCACCTGCACAGAGGGATCACCTGTCCATATAGAGGGACCACCTGCACAGAGGGACCACCTGTAGAACAACCACTACTGG
>CAUJGJ010000277.1:1845900-1850900 GCA_963170055.1 Halisarca cf. caerulea | reverse complement strand
TGTATCTTTATGGTAATACACGTATACTACACCATGCACATATATCGTATAATATTATACAACATTTCAACTCAAAGTCTTGATTGGAGCTACGGTTGGAATATCTATGCATGGTCTCATGCAATCGCCCTCTACCGTGCACATGATCAGCGCCTGTAATCAGCACACTACCACCACATGCACCACGTGCATGTGTCAGAAAGCTCGGGATTAATTGCATCTCGCGTAGATCTCAAGATCAGTATATACGTCTATATACTCACCCAACTTTCTTCCCCTCGCTTGCTGGACCGTCTGTTTTCTTTAATGAGGTTTCGGCCCAAGCCGCTGTTGGCATGCTTTTTACTTTTACTAGCCATAGATTATTCAATGAAAGAATGAAGATGAGTCGTCTCCAAACGATCACTGAACTACCAACACACGCGGACCAACAAACCTAATGGCTATATATACTCACAGTAATCCGCCATTTTATGCAAACTGCGTATACACTGTACGTATATTATACATACAGTAGTTGGTCTATATACATGATTTCATTATTATGCGCAATCGACCCCCAACTAACATCATGAATATGGTTAATTTCAGTCGTCAACAGCAATTATTAAAATTGATGAAATGAGAACAAATTACCTGAATGACAGTGGTAAAGGAACATGAAAAAGAAGAGTCTGTGATGAACATTTAAGAATGGGAAGAAGTGAACTGGGTCAGTAGGGGTAGTGTCGAAAACAAAAAATATAATGTTGAGTACAATAATCATATTGTATTAAAATTGACATGTGATAAAGACACACACACACACACACACACACACACACACACACACACACACACACAGTGATACAACATTAACAGTACTACAAGTCCACATACATGCTTGTTCAGTCCACAAGCCTAAAAACACACACTTGAGTGGCATCTCTCCTACCGAGACCCCACCACCGATGCTGTAGCCTTTGTCGAAGCCCCGGATAACTGTGGCGGGCAAATCAGTTGGTAAAAGGAACCAGGGCACAACATTGGAGGAGTCGCCGTTGTTCCGTTTGGTGGTGAAGTAATGGCGGGAACTAGAGAAGGGTATGTTACAGGAGAAGCTTTCGTGGGTCCAATTACTGCCGGGAAAATGGGTAGGCGCCCGTACGGTGCCACCCACGGAGACGTTAGCACCGGCCCCCTCACACACTCTCGTTCGACGCGCTGTGTGTCGCTCAGTTTTTGCTGGTCCGTCTGCTGTCTCTTGCACTTGTAGCGCCTGTTCTGAAACCAAATTTTGACCTGCGTTTCTGTTAGCCCTAGCACCTTTGCAAGGTGTTCTCGCTCGTGCGCGTTGAGGTACTTCTGAAGCGTGAAGCGCCTTTCTAGCTCAAACACTTGTGCATGAGAGAAAAGTGCGCGGTGTCTTCTAGGCTTCTTCGTTCCCATCTTTGGTGAGGTTGGCGAGTTTGGCTTTTCAACTGTAAAATTAGGAAACGAAATTCAATAATCCATCAAATTCGACCAAACTGCATCAAATCTACAGAGACTAATGCATGTATGACAGTTGCACGCTGTGAAATGCTTTGCAAAAACTTACTTCTGTCAGAGCTGCTAGAAGCGCAGGACATCACGTCGTCATCAGAGACGCTGCTTATCGTTAGTGGAGAAACGGGACCGTCTTCAACAGAGGAAGGTTTTGAGGGCACCAAACTTTGCTGGTGCGGGCCATCACTTGCAGGACTGCTATTGCCCAAGATGTCAAGAATCGTGAAGGAAGAAAAGGACTGCTTGGTGGATGCCTGGCTGGAAGGAGAATTCTGCGAATCTGTCTGCGTCATCTTTCACTGGGCAAGTTTTGTAATAAGCTGCAGTTGTAATAAATCTAGCGTTGTCAAACAAATTGTTCACGAACCGACACGCGCTCTGAGTCTGCAGTCATCAAATGTGCATGTGTGTACGAGGAGCTCCGTATTTATAATAAGGGCGCGGAAGTGATCTCATTGATTAGCGATAACAATCTACGTTGCATTCCGTGAATAACTTGTATCAAATTATTCATTCAGCACATTGTTTATGAAGTCTGTAGCTGCTATTTACAACTTCCGGGAATCTCGAAAGAAATTAAACGAGGCGCTAATAACAAAGAATTCACTGAAGATAATACAAAATGAATAATTTGTGACACGGAAAACTTGAAGAACAAAAATCCATCCTAATTGTGTTCAATAAACTCGTGATTAGCAAGATAAGGTAATTATTGTGTCAATATCTCATTCAAGTTGAACTATTACTGATAGAAGAACGGCTCACATTACCCTCCACAGCTGAGCCTTTCATTTCTAATCCACTGTCCTCATCTTCAATTACTTCGGGCAAGTCTTCTGTGTGTCTTGCTGGAGGAACTCCTACCAAAAGTTGGGGATCTTCGGATTCCGACAGAGAAAGGGAACGTTTTATCTCAAGCGCTTCCGCAAAGGTCTTTCTCTCCTTGTCTTGCTGTTTGCTCACCACATTCTCAACTTCCCGCTTGATTCGACCGTCCCTTGAAAATACAAAAGAGCAGTTACAACAATTTGAAGCTAAAAGAATCCGGCGTAAAGTATAATTATACATAATACAGGAAAATCTCACCATAACAGTAAATCTCAGGGGGCACTGAAAATCCTTCACCACAGTACAGACAGACAGAGTATTAACTAGGACATAAGCTAGGACGTACAATTTTGTGTGTTGCCAAATTGGGATGAGAGGGTGGTTCTGGTGCAATACTACAACACCTGCAGTTGAACCTCTCTATAAATGAACCCTACATCACTGAAACAAACTTATTAATATAAACCTTAGAACAAAGTAGGTATACATGTCTTTGTTTTGTTAATGAACTCTGAACACCCTGATTGGCAGTAGTTTTTTATTTAAGACTAACACTTGGCATAGAGTTTTTAAGAAGTGTAATGAATCTCCGCCATAAATGAGCCTTGGGACCCGTATTGTGGCTGCTTTATAAAGGTGTATTAAATTCTCATCAATTCCCCACAATTTGTTTTTGGTAAATTGTGGCAGATTAACAAATATGGTTGAATATTATTCTACCCAATGTACAACCATTTCAACTAAGTGGTATGTACAAAATTAATGGTGGAAGCATCATCAAGAAAGCCATATGCAGCAGATTAACAAAAATTCACTGTACGAGACTGATACTAGCTGACAAAGAAGGTCCAGTTCAGCTCAGTCCAGTATAAGCTTATTTAACCTGGGGAGGCCGCTATTTAGCTAATGTATGTACATAACTATTATTCCAGGCACCCAGTACAGCACCCAAAGTCTTGTTGATACCAACAGGTACTGCTCTACGCAGTAACCTGTAAAGGTAAGTTTCAATAAACTTGATAGTGACAGAGAAATCAAATAGCAATTGGTACCGCCACGAGAGCAGGTCTGAATAGATGTCCATACATAGACTGCTAACCTAAGCCTGGTTTTGGTGTGGCTCTAGCCATGCTAGCTGACTAGGTTCTGCCACCCTAGGATGTTAGTCTCTCGGTAACATAGGGATGAGCACTAAATGTGGGGAAATTGACACCCAAAATACATACTTAATATACAAAAAGTGTAGCTACAGACCCAGGATAATACATTTGCATCACCTGTATTCAAGGACCACCTGTCTACAGTGACCACTGCATAGGCTGGCTGACGTGCCACCTGTTTACAAGGACCACCTGTCTACAGTGACCACTGCATAGGCTGGCTGACGTGCCACCTGTTTACAAGGACCACCTGTCTACAGTGACCACTGCATAGGCTGGCTGACGTGCCACCTGTTTACAAGGACCACCTGTCTACAGCAACCACTGCATAGGCTGGCTGACGTGCCACCTGTTTACAAGGACCACCTGTCTACAGCAACCACTGCATAGGCTGGCTGACGTGCCACCTCAGGCCAGTGCTACTTATCATACCTGTTTACATGAACGACATGTACCCTCATAATAATTGTTAGCTGTACAGAGACCGAGTTAGTCTCGGTTTGACTTGGCTTGAAAAGGCACCATCACGGCTGCAAGTACAGGGAAACCTGTCTTAAAGACCACTTGTACAGAAGGACCACCTGTCTGTAGTGACCACTGTGGGCTAGTCCGAGAACTACTAAAGATATACCATTGCACCTCTACATAAGGACCACCTGTCTATAGAGACCACAAGTACTTGGTCCCTGAAGTGGTCTTTATATACAGGTTTCACTGTATTCATGTGGTAAGGACAGAACACTTGAGGATCAAATGCCTACAGAGCCTACTCAGCACTCAAGTTAACTCAATAAACAGGATTAAGTATGGTACATGCTCACCAGTCCAAATCCACTAATCCGCCTTTTCTGCAAATGTCAGCTTTCACACGACTTGCAAATTCTATGGACGTTTCATTTTCCTAAGCATGAAATAGTACATGTCATACCACACATGATCACACACAGACAGACAGACAGACAGACAGGCACACACACACACACACACACAGACACACACACACATCATATTATATAACCATAAAATCATAAACAAAAAATGCATAACGAGTATGTACATCACATCATAAACACATTTCACTTGTTAAAAAACTTGCCCTAATTTCTGTGGGTTCCAAGTAGTATATGTCACACACGACAGCCCAGCTTGTCATCAGCATTATTATGTATGTTAGAAGGTTTTGTTCAGCCGAATTCCAGTAGGGATCGGAAAACATCCGGTTATACTAGGAAAAGGTAAAAAACCACAACACACACACATACACACACACACACACACCGAATATAAAATTATAGCATACTCCATTCCTTAATTTCAGAAATAGAAACTAGACATACTGTTTATACAGTTTCGGTAGAGCTTAGTGTCCTGCTGGTAGTAAAGTTTCTCTCCTGAGTTGTTTTGACACAGTTGGTTTAGCCTGCCTCCCATACATGCACCCAGTACCCACACACACATATGGTTATATGTGGGTTCGTATGCGAG
>CAUJGJ010000277.1:1820900-1823400 GCA_963170055.1 Halisarca cf. caerulea | reverse complement strand
CACCCATACACAGATTGTACACCTCAAACCGTCCATACATAAGGGCTGTACATATGTGTAGAAGTATGCACATGTATGGTATGTACTTGTGTATGTATGCCCGTGCGCGCGCGCACACACACACACACACACACACACACACACACACACACACACACACACACGTGCACACACACACACGTGCACACACACACATACACACACACACACACGTGCACACACACACACACACACACACACACACACACACACACACACACACACATGCACACACACACACACACACACACACACACACACACAAATAAAAAGGTTACAACAGATGATCAACCTACAACAGTATAAATATACAAACACATAAGGACATATACTGTAGATAAGTACAGACCTACAGATAAGTACGGATGTACAGATAAGTACGGATGTACAGATAAGTACGGATGTACAGATAAGTACGGATGTACAGATAAGTACGGATGTACAGATAAGTACGGATGTACAGATAAATACGGATGTACAGATAAGTATGGATGTACAAATGTATGGATGTACAGATAAGTAGGAAATACTGATTTGGGCCAAGATGGACATAATCGTTTGCAATAGTGAAGCCGCGTAAGGTGCTGACTGCTAAATAGAGCAGAGGGGATGATGGAGGGAATACAGACACAGAGATAACATGGAACATATGGAGTACAGCACTCCATATGTAGGGACGACACAGAAAAAAATGACAGAATAGGGATTTGGGCTTACATAATGACACTAAAGAAGCAGTATAATACTATACAAGCTAGCACCTTGTTTAGCACAGCAGAACTTCAAGTTATAAGGACCTTTCGGGAGACCCTGAAATTCCTTTTACAGCCAGTCTAAAATCTCAGAGAGGAAGATGCCCCTAGAACCATGTGTTTGCTCACCATGTGCAGTACATACATGACGAACAGTACACACACTGCGTGGTTCTGACTGTATACATGCAAGCATGCATGCACAGTGTACTTGCGAGAACAAGAACAACCTTCCAACCTTCCGTGGTTACTACATTAAGTGAAGCTCCTTTGAACAGAACACTCCAGGACCCATGAAATGGTCATTCAGATTTCATGGATCACCAGATTTGTATACAGCTGACGAAGGTCTGCATGGGCAAAACGTCTGATTTTTGCTGTAAAGATTTTTGTTGAAGATTTTACTGAAGATTTTGTGCTACGTGTTTGCTCAAGATTATTCCAACTAACATTATAGAACGTAGCAATGAGCCTCTATGGGTATTACATTGTGAAATGTTCAGTTTGTAGAGAGGCTTCCAGATTACAGAGGTTCTATATGTATAGCAAATATAGAGAACAGGACTTGAAAATACATTCAGTTTAGAGAGGGTTCCAGATTGCAGAGGGCTTAGTTCAAAGAGGTTTTCCTGTCCAGAGAAGTAGCTGTGGATGTGATAGCATTCAGGGTTGCTATATTCACATGGGTGTTAATTGCTTCTCAGGACTGATTCCAGAAGTTTCTATCAAAATTCATTGTTAGATCGATGAATTTATATCAATTTAGTAAATATCAATGATTAATGTACATTAGCATGAGACTGTGTATCAATAATAGGACACTAAAATTAAAACCCACCGGGACATCACACACACACACACACACACACACACACACACACACACACACACACACACACACACACACACATACACACACACACACACACACGCACACACACACACACACACATACACACACACACACACACACACACACACACACACATACACACACACACACACACACACACACACGCACGCACACACACACACACACACACATATCCAATATGTGCATACTCAGCTCCCCCATACACACCAGCTTCATGGACATAATACATATTATGTACACAGTATCTGCCACATTCTATAATATAATACATATAATACACTCATTCTCATCGGCATTCATTAGAGAACACTTACAAAGGGCTAAGTTGTCATAACAGGGTAGAATTGTGTACACTTGACCGAGACTGCTTGTCTGACGACCCAATGAAGGGCTAATGGCTTGGGCCGCATTCCAGCACAGAGGTGAATGCCATCCTCATTGTATCAGGTACCCACGTATGTGGAAGCCTAGCTGTAGACAGGCCCTTAGAAGGAATGCAGCCAAAGCATAACCACATCATATGCACAAACTGGGAGGTAATTTTCAGATCTGCTACACAAATACAGCACAGATCACCAGCTGGAGGATGTCGTTAGGGACGGTTCCACAAGTGCTGCAAACAGGCTACAGGATGTACACGACAACTTGTGCTCTTAGATCACACAGTCACACAATAGCAATTACCATTACAGTTTTTACAATTTTTGCACAGGGTAGAAGTGGAACTGCATTGTGAGCAGCGTTTATCAAATTGGACCAAAATCTTCTTGCATTCACTGAAAGTGACATCATGGAGATGGCATTACCCATCACATCAGTTCGACATACAGCTCAC
>CAUJGJ010000277.1:1783400-1815900 GCA_963170055.1 Halisarca cf. caerulea | reverse complement strand
ACTTACACACATAACAAGTAGCACTATCTCCAGACCAGGGGAAATACATCAATACCAAATGACTGCCCATTCCCCTTCAATGGTACCATCTGACTACCAGATAAGGAACAAGAGTACAGACAGCGACCACAGACAGGAGGGCTAGTTTAGCTTCCTTATGTACACGTGGCACAAAGCAATCATCGGGTGAATCATTTTCATTGTGTTAGCACACATACAGGGGGAAACCTCAGAAGGGGGACAGTAGGTGCCGTGCACGACCATGCAGAGTGCGAGTCCCTACAAACTGTGAATATGCATACATATGTGTGTTGTACACATGCTCCAAGACGAAACCGCTGCAATTCAAACACACCCCTACTCGTGCTCGCACATTCAGGCACACCCTACCTAGTTGTAAGGAACTTCAGGGGGCAGCGTTTAGTAGGGTTTGATGTTCACACTTTCCTCACAACTGTGACGAACACACCAGGTAGGCTGGTGTGTGTGCGTGGAATACGTACACAATACTATGGAGTATGGTAGCACTCCATATGTAGGGATGACGCAAAAAAAAAATGGCGAAACAGAGGCTTGCGCAAACGTATAGCACGTACATATGTATGTACGTACTTGATGACAGGTTGCACCTATGTGCGTACGTAAGTGTAAGCTGCACTCCAAATATCTCAGTTATAATGAGTATGTGCAATGTATATTGAATGACAAGCAATTTGAGTTTAAAAAACTTGTAGACTGTCAATGGCCCTGGAAAGACGAATCGCTTGGAAGCTGTCATTATTGACGAAATTAACACCTCAAAAAACTTTTCTGATCTAAAAGACTCTTCGATGACGAAGTGAGTAGCAACACACAAACCTTCACCGAAACATTGGCAGCTCAAAACGTTGACATTTGATACATCAGTCGCACACTCTTGGTATATTTGGAGAAAGCATAGAAGTCAGTCTGCAACTGCGGCACATGCTCAAGCAAGTCCTGAATACAGCGGAATACTCCCACAGCATACCCTTTGGATCGGAAAAATATTCCTACATCCACATATTCCACTATCTTAGATAAAATATATTGTCTTTATGCAATGGGAATTAGAGACTATAGTATTCTTTATCCAGAATATTCCCCTAAGTGCTATGCTAATATGAGTGCTTCATTGTATGCATGTGCATGTACGAGGTGTATGAGTGCTTCATTGTACACATGTGCATGTACGTGGTGTATGAGTGCTTCATTGTACGTATGTGCATGTACGTGGTAGAGTGCCACAGAAAGGAGTCAAACGAGATACCAACTGAAATCATACACAGTAGCAGAAACACACCAAAAATCACAACATTTCCTAATAGAAAATTAACTGGAACATATTATGTGTTTCTTCACTGGGAAATTTTTGTGACCAGTAACAAATATCCATAGACTTCTTGAGTGTGTGTGTGTGTGTGTGTGCGTGCGCGTGTGTGTGTATGTGCGTGCGTGTGTGTATGTGCGTGCGCGTGTGTGTGCAGTTTACACATGTGTATGTACACATGTATGGCTGTGCGTATGGCATGAGCAAGGGCTTTCCATAGGTAATGCACAGACACCAGGTCTAGGCCTGTACCATACAAGTGGTCCCAGTTCAAGGGGTTCACTTCCTTAGGACTCACTTAACCTTAGCTTCAAACACATAGAAACAATAAAGAAACCCACAGGTTCACAAGACCCACACTTTGTTTAGGTGATTAAAAGGGTGAGGTAAGGAAGAAATTGTTAAATTCCCCTCTAACACAAAGTAGACCAAACAGGTACCAAGCTTCACTTGAAATACTGCAGATACATACAAGTACGGGCATACATATATGTACATACATACACATACACACACACCCTCATATATACAGTACACACACACACACACACACACACACACACACACACACACACACTCATATATAATATACAGTACACACACACACACACACACACACACACACACACACACACACACACACACACACACACACACAGTACACACACACACACACACACATACACACACACACACACACACACACACACACACACAGTACACACAGTACACACACACACACACACACACACACACACACACACACAGTACACACACACACACACACACACACACACACACACACACACACACAGTACACACAGTACACACACACACACACACACACACACACACACACACACACACACACACACACACACAGTACACACACACACACACACACACACACACACACACACACACACACACACACACACAGTACACACACACACACACACAGTACACACACACACACACACACACACACACTCACACACACACACACACACACACAAAGAAAGGAATAAGAATGTCATAGAGGCTCATTGCTACATTAAACTATAACAAATAGATTAATATCCCATTGAGCAATCACGTAGCATAGATAAATCTTCAATGATCAATCAATAGGATGTTTTGCCCATGTACACGAAGACCTTCATCAGCCAACATACAGTACAAATCAGATTTGTATATTGGTAGATGATATGTATATTGGCTGATGATACGTATGTATGTTGGCCGATGATATGTATATTGGCTGATGATATGTATATTGGCTGATGATATGTATATTGGCTGATCATTGATAAAGGTGTACTGGCCGAATTGTCCTACTGATTGATTTTTGAAGATTTATCTATGCTACATGATTGCTCCATCGGATAATAACCTACACTTGTTAAAGGAATAAGAACCACAAACCAATGCAAATCAGACAGGAAATTGCAAGCACTCACTTGGGGCATCTGCATACACGGTCTACGCACACGACTGATCATAGTGAGAATTTCAAAAAGAACACTGATAACTTCAAACGCATCAAAACTGATGGTGCATAAATGTGCAAAATACATGGGGTGCTCATCAGCATATGCACGTAGGTAGGTACGCACACAAGTGAGTAAACCGGCATATACGTAACTTGCATACTCTCTTTGTTACAGTAAACGGCATGTGATGTGTACCTGGGGCCGCATACACTCGGCACACAGTAACACCACCGATCTGTGCTGACAATTTTCAGCAATACATGACACATGAACAAGGCTACAAATCAAGAGGGGGTGGGGGGGTGGTTGGGAACAGTGTATAGGGAGCAGCAGGCAGCCTTACTGTGAATAACATACTAACGTTACAAATTTTCAGGGGAAGGGGGAGGGGAGAGGGGCGGGGGGAGGGGAGGGGGAACCCTGACAAGGCTCTTCAAATCCAATGCAACCTCACATCTCCTGTGTTGTTTGTAGTGCATATGTACACAATCCCCAAATCCCCAATCTTAAGCCCAGTAAAGTAAGGGCAGTTAACAGTATATAGGGAGTTTATCTTGAAGGCTGGACTGACACACACACACACACTGACACACACACACTGACACACACACACTGACACACACACACACACACACACACACACACACACACACACAGACACACACACACACACACACACACACACACACACTGACACACACACACACACACACACACACACACACACACACACACACACACACATACACACACACACACACACACACACACACACACACACACACACACACACACAGTGTTCAGGGTGATCTCAGAGCACTGTGATTTTAGAGAATAGATACAAGGGCAGTCTGACCAGTAGAATTGAATCTGTTTGAGCTAAGAGAGCTGCCAGTGTGGACACACAGACTGGTTGGTTGGAAGGGGTTAGAGGGAATGGGCTTAGATGTACCCTTAATGTGGGGTTGGCATTGTTATGTAAGTGATTGTCATAATAAGTGTCACATTTTTAACCTTGTAGTACAGAGTTACACTACAGTGAGAGAAACTGGTGATGTAAGGTTTGTGGTGTGTGTGTGTGTGTGTGTGTGTGTGTGTGTGTGTGTGTGTGTGTGTGTGTGTGTGTGTGTGTGTGTGTGTGTGTGTGTGTGTGTGTATGGCAATGTGTGTGTGCGTGCGTGCGTGTGTGTGCGCGCGCGCGCGTGTGTGTGTGTGTGTGTGTATGTGTGTGTGTGTGTGTGTGTGTGTGTGTGTGTGTGTGTGTTGAATATACAGTGAATATCAAAGGCATAGGAAAACATTCTGAAACACATATAATAGATGAGTACATATTTTCAACTATTAAAACCCGTATGCATTGATCCAGCAACTTTTAACTACGTGCAATGAACACCTGTGATTCATACTGTATGCGAGGACTACACAATAGAGTATAGGTTACCCATGTGTGTGTGTGTGTACAGTGGAACCTCTCTATAGCAGACACTCAACGGGGCTAAAATAATAATGTTGGATTGGGAGGTTGTTGGATTACAGAGTGACTCTTAGCATACATATGTATTTTAATATGGCAACTGTGCCTCATAAGATGGTCAGATTAGAGAGAATATCGGACAATAGAGGTGTTGGATTACAGAGGATTCACTGTACTGAGGAGTACGGGTAGATCACAATGTGTGGTTGTCTTCAATGGTTATCAGTTGTAAGGAAAGCAAAATCAGTTGTGGTCATTTCTGCTAATCCTGTGGGCATGAGGTGGTTCCCTCATGGCTGTTAAGTAACACTGTTTGCTAAAACTCATGCTTTTTCCTCGCTTGTGTGTATGTTTACATTTTGACCCTCTCTCATGGACTGGTGTACAGTCAAACCTCTCTACAACACCTCCATTGGTTCCACTACAACGTGCTGCTATAACCAAGTTGTTGTTGTAAGCAGTACATCTGTACAGAGACCACTGAAACAGGTCCCAACATGTGTTGCTGTAGAAAGAGTGATGCCGCATGTATCAAGTGACTTTGTAGAGAGCTTGACTGTATAAGATTGTAATCCCTCTGTTTAGCCCTACTGTATATACTGTATATACAGTCAAACCTCATTAGTGAGTACACCTGGGGACCCTCCAAATTGCTACTCACTATCAGTAGTACTTGCTAACCATATAGATTAGTATTATGAGTTGTAAGCTGGGGTATCATATCCTTGTACTTCCTAACCAGGTATTACTCATTAACAGTGTTCTTACTAACAAGGTTCTACTGTACCAGGTCTTCAGGGCTTGCTTGAAGTCATTCATAATTCATGAGTAGGGTTGTGCAGGGTCAGGTGGATGGAGAGGAATTCATGAGGAAAGGGTTAGGTAAGGTGCACTTTCCCAGGCAGCCAGCCCACCTGACATCTGTTTGTTCCACTAGCTATCGACCAATCTGACCACACACACAGGCCACTGGAATGCAATGAGGCTACAAGTGGAGAGTAAATTATACAATTTAGGATAGAGGAGTATAGAGTGTACAATGCCCCCCTGGGTGTCCCCAATTACCACACAACAAATTACTTAACTGAAGACACCTCATTGGTGAGGTAAAAGGGTAGAACAAAGAAATTACTGTTTAATACCACACACATCTTGAACAAGTAGGTATTTATGCACTCACACAGGCACACAAACAGGCACACACACACACCACATACACACACACACATACACTACACACACACACACACACACACACACACACACACACACACACACACACACACACCATACAGTATTTCAGTTCACAGACTACAGTGAAACCCAACACATACATCTAATGTGCTCAATGTGTTGGAATGGTCAGCTGAGAGGGGCTTGCCGATCAGTGAGGTCTTGTAGGTCTTGTATCCCCCACACCAGGAACAATGAGTACAGATTAAAACAGAATTGTTTTAAAAAGGTTTCCAAAGCACAAAAGGTGTGGTTTAGAGGGGTCTGATTGGAGTGGTCAGCATGATAGCACCCCACAGGATTGGATTAGCCAAATTCTTGCTTGGATTCCCTGCAAAACCACTCAATCCCTTGTGGGAGAATCTAAACAAACCAAACAACTATGACTTTTTTATACCGAGTACATATGCATATATCATACACCATAAGAAATACACTGTACACACAAACGTAGTACAGTTCATGGAATGAAGGATCACACTTCTTCCCAGTGAGTACACACACCTGAACCTCTGTAATCTGACACCTACTGCACAGTATGTAAACAATCCAACATTCTTCCTAATCCGACCATCTTCCGAGGTACCGTACAATCACCATACTGGAGTGCACTAAGAGTCATTCAATAATCCAACAGCCTTGTGTTCCAACACTTTGACAATCCAACATTCTTCCAAGTGAGACACTTTCTGGTATATCAGAACTTTAACATATTACATCAGACAATGACAACACTAACATACTCTATATACAGTATGTACTGTGCTTAGCACATTCCTGACCTCCAGAATGCAACCACAGAGGCCCTGAATACAACAACGCATGCTACATGTAAGGCTAACATTGACATACAAGTACAGTGAATCCTGTCTTAAAGACCACCTGCAAGAAGGACCACCTGTCTTAAAGACCGCCTGCAAGAAGGACCACCTGTCTAAAAGAACATCTGTAAAGAAGGACCACCTGTCTATAGAGACCACTGTAGGCTGGTCTGTGAACCACTTTAGCAATACAAAGCAACCTGGTAATTGAGACCACCTGAGAATTGGGGACAGTATAAGGCAGTCCCCTGGGTGGTCTTAAGTCACAGGTTCCACTGTACATACAGTACAAGGCAGTCCCCTAGGTGGTCTTAATTCACAGGTTCTACTGTACGTACAGTACAAGGCAGTCCCCTAGGTGGTCTTAATTCACAGGTTCTACTGTACGTACAGTACAAGGCAGTCCCCTAGGTGGTCTTAATTCACAGGTTCTACTGTACGTACAGTACAAGGCAGTCCCCTAGGTGGTCTTAATTCACAGGTTCTACTGTACGTACATTTTGTGCATGAAATGTACAGTATACAAGAAAGCACTACAATGAATGTATGCACGTACAGTAAGTCAAATATGCACCATACAACGTTCATACACACATAGGGAAATGGGCCACACAACATACACACAAATCGCTAGAAAAGCACGGGAAATCACACAGTCATTTTATACAATACTAATATAAGTATATTGCTATTAGAAAGTACATCACAACAGAGCAACTTTAACATTGTATGTAGACTCGTTCTTAAAAACCCAGTCTCCATTTTCGTACCCTAAGGTATGCTACGAAGCAAATCATGACCTTGCCAAGTGAAGTTTAGGCTAGTGACATCTTGCTTATCAGTGAATATAGAAAACCCAGTCTCCATCTTTGTACGCTAAGGTATGCATACATGTGCTGTGTGTGCATCAACCTTATATGCTTATGGATACTTTGGGACAATGCTGAAGTGTCCTTAGTACAGAGGTGCTCACTACTGGATAATTTGGGACAATGTTGAAGTGTCCTTAGTACAGAGGTGCTCACTACTAGATACTTTGGGACAATGTTGAAGTGTCCTTAGTACAGAGGTGCTCACTACTGGATAATTTGGGACAATGTTGAAGTGTCCTTAGTACAGAGGTGCTCACTACTAGATACTTTGGGACAATGTTGAAGTGTCCTTAGTACAGAGGTGCTCACTACTGGATAATTTGGGACAATGTTGAAGTGTCCTTAGTACAGAGGTGCTCACTACTAGATACTTTGGGACAATGTTGAAGTGTCTTTAGTACAGAGGTGCTCACTACTGGATAATTTGGGACAATGTTGAAGTGTCCTTAGTACAGAGGTGCTCACTACTAGATACTTTGGGACAATGTTGAAGTGTCCTTAGTACAGAGGTGCTCACTACTGGATAATTTGGGACAATGTTGAAGTGTTCCTAATACAGAGGCGCTCACTACTGAGAGGTTGTTTTAACAGTATAACAAAGTATCTTGGGGCATAAAAAAAAGGAATCTTTCAGAAATTTCCATCGTTGGAGCTGCTTTCTAGGACAGGATGCATTGTGCAAGTTCTCTGTACCGCAGATGTAGGCAATACAACACGTATAACTCACAGTGTACTGTACATACAAGAACGATGGTGGTACAAAACATCACAAATACAAACACAAACCGTGCAACTTGGAAGCAAAGGATGCACACATGTACTGAATGTATGAATGTGCATACAACAGTCACAATGCTGCTTATACAAATCCTGTACGCGCATCAATTCTGCAGGGTTTTATATTCGCAATATTTGCGGATTGGAAGCCATCTATGAAAGTTTACACCCGCAAAAATTAGATTGGACTCTTGTGCAACGGGAAAACATGGTCGTCCACAAATATAAAAAACATGAAAAATGCTAAATGCCAAAATCCACGAAATATACACCCTGCGAAAATTAAAGGGTATACGGTAGAACCCTTCCAAATAAGCATCAAACGTATATGTATGAATTTCGTTTCTACAAAAACATTGCGTGTGTCGTGTGTGCTAGATGGGAGTAACTAGCCCTATGTACACACACACTACATACATACATGCATACATGAAAATTCCACAACACATACATCAAATACAATAATCTACAGTCAAACTGTATCGGTGAGCACCTGGGTTGGTGAGTACTCCTGGATAGTAAGTACTCATTGCTCTATCCAAACCTCATGTAATACCATTGAAAGCATCTTGGACAGTAAGTACTCATTGTTCTGTCCAAACCTCATGGAATACCATTGAAAGCATCTTGGATGGTAAGTGCATGTACCTCTGGTAGTACATGCACTTACAAGTACACATTTTGCCTTCCCCCGAAGGTACTTACTGTACTATCCACGTTCTACTGTAATTTGATCATGTGGTGAAGTAAGAGGTCTCACTGCATGCGAAAATATTTAAGCTAACAATGATTTTCCTCCTAATTCACAAAGTGCCTTAACATGATCTCCCAGGTTTCCTGTAGCGGGACGACACCGCACACAAGGATCGAAATACACACACAATAAAACCTGTCTACAAAGACCACTCCAGGGCAAGTAATAGTGGTCTCTGTAGACAGGTGGTCCTCACATAAACGTGCATTAGTATCACTAAAGTGGCTTATAAACCAGCCTGAAGTGGTCTCTGTAGACAGGTGGTCCTCACATAAACGTGCGTTAGTATCACTAAAGTGGCTTATAAACCAGCCTGAAGTGGTCTCTGTAGACAGGTGGTCCTCATACAAACGTGCGTTAGTATCACTAAAGTGGCTTATAAACCAGCCTGAAGTGGTCTCTGTAGACAGGTGGTCCTCATACAAACGTGCGTTAGTATCACTAAAGTGGCTTATAAACCAGCCTGAAGTGGACTCTGTAGATATATTGGTCCTAAGTGAATGTGTTTCTCGAAATTTGCTGACAACGAAGAACATTAACCCTACGTACAAACACAGACCATATACACCAACTGCCATACCCACAGCATGCACACATTTATCCCTGCTCTCCAATACGTGTGTGTAAAGGCTTGAAAACATTGCAGATTCCTGCAGCATCAATACAGATGCAATCTAACGTGGTTAGTAAGAACCTGGGATAGTACATACTTCCGGAAAGTAACTACCCTCCCCCCGCTCTCTCCCTACCTAAGTACAGTACTGAAAACAACACTGATAGTAAGTACCAGCTTAGTTGGCCCTTAATGGTACTTACCAACCAAGTTCTGATGCAGTTGAATACTTTAGATAAACGACTGATCTTAGCATGCTGTCCATAGGCTAAAGTTTCACCAGACAGAAATGGAAAAAAGACCCCCAAATGGAAAAAATCCACCTCACCCTTCCTTGCTGATGAACCTATGGCCCAGCTGGTGCAAGTTAAAATAATACCCTCATGCAATAGGTTTGAGGTTTGCAACACTGTGTACCCCTTTGCTTCTGGGGAGAACCATGCAAATCTATGCAATCTTCCACCACTGACACATGAGGTTGACACAGTCTTTGCGGTCCAGGAATGAGGGGCGGGATTTTAATTTTTTCAGATAAACCGATAACCCCTTGATTGACAGCACACAACATGCTGAGGGTGACATTAGCTGGGAGACAAGAGTCTTCAGTGGGCAATGAACTAAAGAGGTGTGATGGGGTGGCTGCAGCTATCCTTCTGATCTCTGCTTGTGGCCACCTGACCATTATCAAGGGAACAATTTTCCAGGAATGTGTAAACAACTCACAAGTGACATAAACAACTCTCAGCAGCTGATGCATCCATGAATATCATTAGCAGATAAGAGCCCCCAGGCTTTCCCTTAGCAACACAGATTAGGAAGCCACAGCCTGAACACATTGTAGTTGGGTTGGAAAGGTTCCTGCATGCCTCCAACAAAAACTGATGCTACAAGGTGACCTTTAGCAAACACCACTTGTGGTTTCTAGTTTGACAGGGATACATGGCAAGGCTGGTTTCTCACTGAGAATGCATCACAGGTCTGTACAGAAGGCAGCTATGAATGTGCCCGGGGCCTCTTTTGTAGAATGCAGACTTGATGCAACACACACACACACACACACACACACACACACACACACACACACACACACACACACACACATGTACGCACGCACACACACACACACACACACACACACACACACACACACACACACACACACACACACTGTACACACACACACACACACACACACACACACACACACACACACACACACACACTTTAAAAAGCACACAAATGTATATGGAACATGCATGCACACAGTCACACTGCTTTTCATAACCACCTGCAAGTGCATACAATTAGACTCAAAACACAGGGAAATCTCCAATAGTGGACACTCAGAATTAAGGACAGACTCTCTACAAAGGACATGGCTTGAGGTCCCAAAATACCTCCTGCCTATAGTTCCAATACATTGTGAGCCTTCCCAAGAGGACAACCTCCTTACAAAGGCAAAAGAGGTGGTCCTAAAGTCTCCTTTATTCAGAGATTCCACTGCACACACATTTTTAACAGGAACTTGGTGGAGGTCTGAGGGCTAGGTCCACTGGAAACCAGGAATGTGAGAGGAGTAAAAGGAACTGATTAGAGGTTCCTCCATCCCTGAAAAAATCACTCATCCATGAACAAGATAACCTCCAGCAAGGAAGAGACAGGTGGGGAGAAGAATGACAAACAAGTGATTTCATTTATTTTGCAGACAGTAAACACATTCTCAGAGTAGTTTTTCAGATGACAGCAAAGTCAGAAGACAAACAGTAGGAGGGGGTATCCAATACAGCTGGTGTCAGCAGCAAGATAAATCCACATAAACACACACAAGTACATACATACATATACACAAAGATGCATGTATAGTACATACACATATGTACATACATGTATACAAAGACGTAACTACACATACGTACATACGTACGTGTATACAAAGATGTACATACATATAAACACACATGCACACACACACACACACACACACACACACACACACACACACACAATTACACATACACACACACACACAAACACACACGTACACACACGTACACACACACATACACACACACACACACACACACAAACACACACATACGCACGCACGCACACACACACACACACACACACACACACACACACACACACACACACACACACACACACACACACACACATACACACACACACACACACACACCTGTCATGGTGATTAATCACAGCTGAGAAGGCAAGAGCAATCAGTCTTGAGCAGCCAATGACTGTGTACCTCTCAACAGCTTTTCGGCCTCTGCAGGAGACAGGAAGGTGACAGTATCACATCAAACACCAGTTGTAGACCAACACCACTAGAAACAGGTAAAGGAGAAACTGAACACATTAAAACATCATAGTTTGGTCAACACCAAGGGTAAACAAACACACAGGAGGGAGAGGGAGGGGGAGAGATGGAGATGGAGAGATCTAGGAAGAAAGAGAGGGAGAGAGAAAGTGTGTGTGTGTGTGTGTGTGTGTGTGTGTGTGTGTGTGTGTGTGTGTGTGTGTGTGTGTCTGCCTGCCTGTGTGTGTGCGTGTGAGAGAGAGTAAGTGCGTGTGTGCAAGAGAGAAATGAAGACGAGAGAATGAGATACATACTATAGATCAATAAGTGATCCCACTGATAACCATCCAACATGTACCATGCGATTATCTTCTCATCAAGTTTGCCCAGTTTACATCAAATTAAAACTATATTCTGCAGAAGTGCCATCTGAAACACAAGTACAGAAAAACCTGTCTTAAAGACTGGCATATAAAGACCACCTGTCTACATAGACCATGGTAGGCTGGCTCATTGTCCACTTCAGTAGTAATGCACCTCTGTACAAGGACCACCTGTCTACAGTGACCGCAATTACTTGGTTGCAGTAGACAGATTTACTGCATCTAGATGCCTGGGAGCATACCTCAGTAAAACAAGACCAGCAGAAATGTACACTTCACAGGAAGAGAAAAATCTGCAGAATGCGTAATGCGATATCCTTGGTCAGACACTTGATAGACTGCCAGGGATAGTGAGCGAGCTGTAGTTCTTACAAGTCACTAAGCAATTGGAATGCGTGTCAATCACTGTAGAATATATGGGGCACCTTGGCACAAGGGCTTGGTATCCAAAGTTTTGAATTGCCATCATGCACACATACAACCCAACTTGGTTAGTAAGTACCTGGTTCAGTACATACTCCTGGATAGTACGTGCTCCTAATTCTGTCCATGTGTATACCTCATGTACATAAACCAACCCTGATAGTAAGTACCTGGTTTAGTACATACTCCTGGATAGTAAGACTCCTCATTCTGTCCCTGTGTATACCTCACATACATAAACCAATCCTGATAGTAAGTACCTCTGATAAGAAATATAATTTTTGTGTCTCCTTCAAAGTACATACTAAGCAAGTTCTACTGTATATACATATCTTATCATGTGCGATACAGCCTCTGACCTTCAGTATACCATGAGTCCACTCATACAAGCTTTTCAAGGAGTGTAACATAGTAAACAGTATACAGTGAGACCTCACTTATCAGCACCTCAGATATCAACTCCCTCACCTTCTGCAGTAGTGTTTATTGGAACAAATCTGCAATAATCCTACTGTACACTATACTACTGCTCCCTCATTTATCCAGTTCCCTCGCTTTATCTGCAATTTCATCTGGGATGGATGTGCCCGGATAAGTGAGGTCTGACCGTATTGTACATAAAGTGCACTTAATGCACTTGGGGGGTGCCAGTGGCTCAGTAGGTGAGCTCACATGAAGTTAAGCTGTGGAGATGGGGTATGAACCCTGGATGGTGTACCATGCAATTTGTGGATCCTTCTCTGCACCCCCCTGCCACCAACTGAGAGAATGGAGGAAATGATCACCTACTGCAGCCACCAGAACTGATTTCAATTTGATTTAATTCGATTCGTGTGTTGATGTAGTGTATATATGTTTGTAATTGTGATACTGGGGGCCTTAACCGTAGCCTATGGCTAGTGGCTAACCCAGTCAAAATAAGAAATTATTATTATAATTATTATTATTATTATTATTATGCAACACGTCAACTTTCCATCCTATACAAATACACATGTACGCACTCCTCATACATACTGCACATATATAGTACACTCCTCTGCATCACAGAAGAACCACACACACGCATGCATGCATGCACACACGCATGTACGCACACATGCATGCACACACACACACACACACTCACACACACGCGTGCGCACACGCACGCATACACACACATACACACACACACACACAAACACACACACACACACACACACACACACCTCACACAACCACCCCACCAATCTATCCCACTCCTCGTCACAAACCAACACATCATAAACCATGTCATCTTCCATACATAACTGTGGGAAGCCCCAGCAGGACATTCAGTGACACATGCATATTTAAGGTATCAATCCACATATATTATACAATAATAATTATATATATCACATACGTACATACACACCGGGATATGCATTCCAACACACATACATGCATACACCAAGAGAATGAGTGCAATTCCAATCAAAAGGTGCCTAATTTCTTTATCATTGAACCCAAAGTATGTGAATGCGTACTGGTCGCAGGGTCACAATGCAATGGGTGACGGAAGAGGTACCCACTACAATGACAGCTATTCAGCAGTGTGAACGGTAGTCATCCAGGGCCTTCGTGTTTGTAGGGTTGCAGGTTAATTGGCTATATGTGCATATCTGCATCTGAAACAGTAGCAGTCCCGTACTTGGGGGTACAGGGAGGGTCTGATGAAGACCAACGTGTGCTGCAACATCAAAGGTCTCCTGAATAACTGGCATTCAGAACATATAACACATCCTGAGAGGGGTCACGTGGATGGCAAGACATGCAGTTTCCTCCAATATAAATTCAATATAAATACACATGGTCATTTGTATGGCAAACAAGGGATGGTATGTGGTATATCTGAGGAGTGTGCTTGGACCCGCATTCCAAAGTACAAGCTGAATAGAAGGCTGGAGAGACGGGGTCAGAGTCTCCGTCAATACATGAAGGTCACAGAGCGGATGTCCGATGGTAGAGCCTACATATGTAAGTGCATCTGATCGAGGGTATCTGATCCAGACACCCAACCTGGTCGTCTGAACTTAAGACCATGAAATCTCCAAAATGTCAACACACATTACAGAATACAATGGTTGGGTGATGGAGAGTTAATCAAAATGGTTTCCCACAGTATACACAGTGTACCCATTGACAACACAGGGTGTCAATCCCAGGGTCAAGGGTTATGTGCATGCTTCCTATTTGGATACCTTACATGCAAGCCATTACATCATCAAAAGCTATTCACACTTTTCACAGATTGTGTTGTGAAGTTCCAATGAGATCGTCATGGAGGTCGCCATGGAGGTCGCCATGGAGATCATCGTGGAGATCATTCCTGTTGTTTGGTGGCTAACTTTAGAATGGGAACTGTCCATGCAACCTTACCATAAAAGGGAGTAGAAGCGTGTCCAAGGTCATGTGCAAGTGTGTGCATGTGTAAGCCTCGGGGGAAGCATGAGCGATAGCTTGGAGGTGGGTGTGGGTGTGCCCCTTCTATTATGTATACGTACGTGTGTGCACATCCGCTGGGCGTACCTACATATGTGCAGATCCATATTGGGTGTCTGGGGGCAGGGCGGGGGTGTGTCCCTTCTATTATGTGTACATACATGTGTGTACATTGGCTGGGCGTATGTGCAAATCCATATTGGGTGTCTGGGGGCGAGGGTGTGCCTTAAAACTTATCGACGCATTCTTTTCCAGATAAAATGTTATACGAAAACATTTGACAGAATTCCATGCAACAACACACTGCAATGCTTCTATGACAGATCAGGCCCTGGTTACACGTCAGAGGAGCACTAAAGAAGTTTCTGCAAATACGTAAGTTTGCATTCTCAAAGATTCATTTGCAATTATTCATAGGTCAGTTGCACAGGTGTATGTATTTATCTAGAAACTGGTCCATTCGGCAAAATTAAAAGGAGAAAATAAAAAAACACGAACTTCAATTAAGTTGTTGATTCATGAAATTAAAATTCATCCTGAGAAAATTATCAGCTACACAATATGAACTGTAGCATCCAATAGAAGAGTGTGGCGCATATGTATGTACTGTAGCATGCAATAGGAGAGTGTGGCACATATGTATGTACTGTAGCATGCAATAGGAGGGTGTGGCGCGTATGTATGTATGTACTGAAGCGTGCAATAGGAGGGTGTGGCGTGTATGTATGTACTGTAGCATGCAATAGGAGGGTGTGGCGCATGTGTACTGTATGTGGAGACAGCAGATGACGCACTGAGATATATTTAGAGTGCATACGTATGTACATATACACAATGCACACATAGAGTGGATACGTATGTACATATACACAATGCATACACAGAGTGCATACGTACGTATGTACATATACACAATGCACACACAGAGTGCATACGTACGTATGTACATATACACAATGCACACACAGAGTGCATACGTACGTACGTACATATACACAATGCACACAGAGTGCACATGTACGTACATACGTACCATCTATCGCTAAATTTTCAAGGAGCTTAACCTTTGTGGTTTTCGAGGATGAGTGCTGGAGCGCGAAATTTGCACACTGGCGCACTCTTTGGTAGGTAGCGGCTGAAAGACAGACCCCCAAAATATATTTCCATGAATATTTCAAAGTGGTCAACCACGAAAATTGAGCTCCTCGAAAATTTAGTGCTATATGGTATGTGTGTACGTAAAATACATGAGTATTAAGGCATACTGTATATGTATGTATGCATGTACATATGCGTACAATATGTATAATAATAATTATGTACTATTATGCAAAGTACAGTACATATATATGCACATTATGTATGTGTGTATGTATGTGTATACATAATATATACACAGTATGTATACAGAGTACATGCTGTGTGAACATGCAGTTAAACCTCTCTAATCTGCCACAATTCGGAATGTCAGTTTCATGGTGGATTAGCGGGGTTGGCGGATTAACGAGGTGTGCACCCGGTACATGCATTTTAATTCATTTTTGGAAACTAGGGCAGGTGAACATCAAGGGTTGGCGGATTATAGGGGGCAGATTAGAGAGGTTTCACTGTACATACGTATGTATGTATGTATGTATGTATGTATGTATGTATGTATGTATGTATGCATGCATGTATGTATGTATGTATGTATGTATGTATGTATGTATGTATGTATGTATGTATGTATGTGAAATACATACGTACATACGTACATGTAGTATTTGAAGTATGTATGCGTATGTAAGCTCAGGTGTATACAGAAGAGATTACAGGATACTGAAGAGTACGTACATACACACACTTGTATACTTGATACTGCTGCTGTGACACTCACTTGAAAGGTGGAGCAAGCTTGAAGGCAAACATCGTAACAGCCAGCCAAATAAAGCTAGTGATGGCAATCGGTAGTCTTCAAAAAATAGAAGAGAACAGAACATGTACATTGCCTTACATGAAAAACATGAATACGTACAGTACATGAATAAGTACATAAATACGTACAGTACATGAATACGTACATGAATACGTACATAAATATGTACAGTACATGAATATGTACATGAATACGTACATAAATATGTACATGAATACGTACAGTACATGAATACGTACATGAATACTTTTCTTCTTTAAGAAGTAAATACAGCGGAGTCTCATTATAGAAAACCCCGGGGACACTAACAAATCCCAGGGGGCACTGAAAATTCTTCATTGAATCAGAAATTCACTAGAACCAGGTACACTTTGACAGTACAACATTTACTGGGTCACATGTACACATTTATTCACTATATTATGCAGAAATTCACTGTAAGAGATGATTTTTAACAAATTCCATTGTAGATGTGTTCATACATACAATACTCATTACGCATTGAGGTTAACTAAATATATTTATGATTGTAGGAAATGGTGTGATTTAGCAGATTTAAGACTGCATTTAGGAGCGGGTGACTGTGGTGTACGGGGGTATTCCCCCTTGCTGACCTCCTGATCATCTCCCTTGGTTCATCCCAAGCACACACATAATTCACATGTACTGTATCTGAAATGTGGCCCTCCCCTGAAGAAACTTCTGAACACATCACAGTACATTGTTAACTTTACACTGTAAGTTCACACATACAAATTGATACACACACACACACACACACACACACACACACACACACACACACACACACACACACACACACACTCATTCACAAACAGACTCACTCAACTGCATGGGATTACCCACAAAAATGTAAGAACCCAAACATGCACATATAACAGCACATCTATGTATGCAGTCACCAGCCCATCTCTACACACACATACATACATACACACACACACACACACACGCACACATACGTAGCAACAGCCATACAGAACAACATGTTGTTGACCACACGGCGACTGTAGCCATCGTTATGTCATTGTACTTGACGGGGTTCAAGGTCATGACTACCTCCTTGCCAACCAGTTAGCAAAGGAAGACAAGCCCCAGAAATAGCACATCTTCCCCAAAGTTGGATCAAAATGGTGGAGACATCCTGTCTAGGCCCACGGGAAGGCATCATAGTTACAATATCAACATGAGTATGCTAGAACACACACACACACACACACACATACACACACACACACACACACACACACAGACAGACATACACACACACCCATACATGTAAATGCGTGTGGTTGAATACCAATAATACTTCTTGAAAATACGCCATATAGCACTAAATTTTCCAGGAGCTGAATTTCGTGGTTGACCACTTTTGAAATATCCGCAGAAATAAATTTTGCGGGTTTGCTTATCAGCTGCTACACACGTACTTACCAAACTGTGTCAATTTTTCGCAGTGCATAAATTTTACGCTGTAGCACTCATCCTCAATAAACGTAAAAGTTAAGCTTCTCGAAAATTTACTGCTACAAGGTATGCAAGTTTATGCAGCAACAAGAACATAAACACATACACTATGCACACATGTGTATACGTCCCCCCAGGGCAATGAGCTTAATAATAAACTTCAACAAATCTTTTCTTACAAGGTGAACTCATGCCATAGCTGTGAACCACTGCAAATGGCACACACACGTAACATACACAGCCAACTCAAGGCACCAACAGTGTTTCAAGATTTGGATGATTTAGGAATAACAGAATACAATATACAGTCTTATCTACCGTATAGGCCGTATTTCCGCAGGACATTATTTTCGTGAATTTCACAAATGAGCTTGCAGTTGCGAAAATTCAATCACGAACATTTGGTTAGATACATAGTCTATTAGTCTAATATACAGTAGGCACTGGTCCATTCGCGAAAATAAAATCGCAAGTCACGTAGAATTCAACTTTTGGGATTTGCCAAATATAGGACCTGTGAAAATTAGTGCTTCTATGGTAACTACAAATGCAGTATGTGGACTAGTTTTGTGACTTCATTTTGGGGGCAGACAGAAACGTTTGTGAATTAAAAAAACTACTCACTACGTCCACCAGTTTGCTTCTGTGTTCCTAAATATGTACCATATCGAAATTTACACATGGGTGGGTGGGTGCTGGTGGCTTAGCAGGTTAGCACTGGAAGTTAAGCAGTGAGATGGGGCAATAGTCCACCTGTGTGCCATTTGGTGTTTCTTTCCCTGCACCCCCCCCCCCCCCCCCTCCCTGCCACCAACCTGGGAACTGATGAGAAGATGACACAATGCAGCCGCCGAACTACTTTGAATTGATTTAATCTGATTGTGTGTGTGAGTGAGTGTGTGGGATACTGGGGGCTGTAGAGGTAGCCTCAGGCTAATGGCCCAACCAGTTAAAATAAGAAATTATTATTATTATCATTATTATATTATTACACACTAACAACACAAATGAAGTCTACTCTTGAATTTTGTGAATATCAATGATAGTGTGAACATGTGATGCTTGGAAGTTTTACCCTCAAGGTCACAAGTATGGCCAAACACAAGCAGAAAGGTTGTGTGACTCACCTCAGAAATAGGAAAATGGAGTAGCGAACAATGATGGAGAGCATCCACACTGTAAAGACCTTCCACCTGCAGAGACAGTATTCAAACAGTAGTTAAACAGTTCACCATGTGTGTGCCTAGAGGGAAAATGTAACAGTTCATGTGTGGGTATGTACTTGCAGGTGTTTGCACACATTTTGTGTACACTTATTGTACACATAAACCTGTTTGCCTGTGTGTATTTGGAGTGTATGGAATTTTTAAGCTCTGTTATGCGTACTGTTGACGTGTGTGTGTGTGTGTGTGTGTGTGTTGTGTGTGTGTGTGTGTGTGTGTGTGTGTATGTGTGTGTGTGTGTGTGTGTGTGTGTGTGTGTGTGTGTGTGTGTGTGTGTGTGTACATGCATGCATGTAAATATTGCAAATACTGTATAATAAAGCGCATGTAACCAACTTTTACAAATCCAGAGAATGATCACCATTCACAATTAGCTCTATTTGTCAATTTCTATTAATTCTTAACAGATATTTGATAAAAACTGCTTCATTTTAGGCAGTACAAGAACCATTCTAAAAGCAGACATTAACAAATAATCTTTAACCACACAAAAGTACGTATAAGCTTCACAGTACTGTGCACATGCAGAGGAAGGTTAAATAACACACAAACGTATTCCACAAAATATAGGCAGATTCGTGTAACACAATAACAATCTAAAATAAAAAAATGGCAACTCATGTTGAATTTCTGATAATTTTATAGAAAACAATGTTCAGCCTCACTCAGAACAGTGTGCGATGAGACCCTTTGAATATATGTACGTATGTAAATACATACGTACATACTGTATGTGCACACACACACACACACACACACACACACACACACACACACACACACACACACACACACAGTGACACACACACAGTGACACACACACACACACACACACACACACACACACACACAGTGACACACACACACACGCGCGCGCACACACACACACACACACACACACACACACACACACACACACACACGTAATGTCATCCAGGGCACATACGTATACAGTATGTATATACGTACACACTGTATATACAGTACAAACATAAAACTACACTTTTTCACACGTAATGCGAAGTATTGAGGATCCTATTGATATGCTAATTTGCTGCAGAGCACATTTTCACACCGAACGCAGACCATTCAATCACAATCATGGGGGTTACTTGACAGATGTGCAATGCATCCATAAACCGTCACAGGGCGTTCCAGCTGTTAGTCAACAGCACACCTGCACCTTACAGTGAAGACACTCACACATGTACAGTGCAAGACACCTAAAGAATAGAATCTAACCTTATATTATATAGTGGCCTATATTTTGGGAAACAAGCCCTCTTAGTATAAATGTTTTCACGTACACAAAAACTACCTCTTAAGAAGATCTCTACAAAAAATTGAGGGTCAAAGGTCAAATCATTATCGTCATAGAAGGCATGCATATAACTGGACCACTCAAAACATTTAGCGTGCTAATTGCCTCAAAGAAGAAGGAATACTTTTAAAGTGGACATTACCTGATAGATACTAACTTTATACAACTTTCTGTGGCTGTAAGGAAATCGGGAAATGCATCTGTCAGGTGAACAGAGCAAAAACTCGAAAAATTATTTAGCGTAAAAACTAACGCAAAATAACTACTTCCGGTTTAATTTTTCATGTCAATCTTCTATTGTGGACTGTTCCAAATTTTGAGATACTTCGCGGGTGATTCGGCTCCTAAAGGCTGCTGATATTCACAAAAAAGAGCAGCAGTTTAAAAAATGGATTTGGTCACGCGCTCATCACAGGATAGAGTGAATTACGTCATCCCCACGTGTCGGTAGAGATCAAAATGGCGTACTCGCTCGGCGATCGTGACATTTTGCTAAGGTAGAGTTCCAACCTCAGAGCCTGCTGTAGAAGGTGTTTTGTGTTTATAAACACAGTTAGGGTCGTTAGGGTCGTTACTAGTAAGGTTTTCCATCAAATTTGTTCGCTTTCCCGCCAATATATGGACTTCTAATACGTATGCATGTCATGTGATATTACATCATAAAAATGGTGGAATTTATATAGGGAAAGTATATGTTTGACTATTTTTCTATTGCATATTGAGAAGAAATGCAGCGCTTTCGGTCTTGAACGACCACTATTGGTTATTGAAAGAATGCTACTAGAGAGGAGGACATTTCAAGTTACTTTTTGAGCGAAAATGAAATTCTACTTTTTAGGTGTCTTGCACTGTACGTAGTTACGAGACAGACTGGAGGTGAAATCAGAACGGAGGCCACACACAGACAGTTGAAGGAGACATACATATGAACACACACACAAATGCATACACACATGTATGCACGTGCACACACACACACACACACACACACACACACACACACACACACACACACACACACACACACACACATAATAAAACACCCAGAAGTCTGAAGAAAGGCATTTTTAAGATAAACAGATGGTTAAGATAATTGAACATCCTGTGAAAAGCCATGCATGGCACAAAGCCAATGCACAACATCCCTGCATCCTACAATGTTAGCAACTGGAACAAACTACAAAGGTCAGACACACATTATAACAGTTTGCACACAAATACACACTCAACACAAAGGGTACCATGGCAACCATGGACACTTATACAGTACATGCCACATAGACAAAGCTAAAATGCTTCCCTATAAAGACAAAAGTTGCCTAGGTGAAATTTTAAAACAACCTGTAGATACTCACACCTGGCAGGAAATAACTTGAGGGTATGTTACCAGGAGCATGCAACACAAAGGAATGTAAACTATCCCAAAGTGTGTGCGAAACAGGAGTGTGGCTTTGCTTTGCCAGAGGCACATACTAACTAGAAGTGTGGCTTTGCCAGAGGCACATACTAACCAAGAGTGTGTGCCAATCAGGAGTGTGCTCTAACCAGAAGTGTGTACTAACCAACAGTGTGTGTTAAACAGGAGTGTGTTCTAACCAGGAGTGTGTGCTAACCAGGAGTATGTGCTAACTAGGAGTGTGTACTAACTAGGAATATGTGCTAACCAGGAGTGTGTGCTAACGAGGAGTGTGTGTGCTAACCAGGAGTGTGTGCTAACGAGGAGTGTGTGTGCTAACCAGGAGTGTGTGCTAACCAGGAGTGTGTGCTAACCAGGAGTGTGTGCTAACCAGGAGTGTGTACTAACCAAGAGTGTGTGCTAACCAGGAGAGTGTGTACTAACCAAGAGTGTGTACTAACCAGGAGCGTGTGCTAACTAAGAGTGTGCACTAGCCGAGAGTGCACGTATTCGTATGTAGGCACATATTCCAGACTTATAATGCCCAATGGGAGATTTTCATGACTCAGAAAATGTCCATTAGTAAAGGGCGATGCACACAAACACTTGCAAACATCCATCTTACTACAGCATACACATCACACGTACTACAGTGGAACCCTCTGAGGACACCACTCAAGGGACCATCCTCAAATGTTCATCTGAAGAGAATTTCATTTTAACAGAACCTTAATCCATACTGTTTTCCACCCCTGGACTTAAGACACATTCAGTCCTGAGAGAAATTTCACAATGTGAGAGTTTGTCTCAAGGGGAATCCAGTGTCCGTATTGTACATACTAGGCCAAAATATTCATACATGTACACATACGTACATACATACGTACATACATACATACATGCACACATGCATCATACATGCATGCATGCATACATACATGCATACATACATACATACATACATACATACATACGTACATACATACTTATGTATGAAGTACATGTACACTTTAATCTGTGAACATTTGCCAGTATAAGGTATTCTAAACAGATGCACATAACCAACCAACCAACCAACCAGCCAACCAAACACACACACACGCACGCATGCGCGCGTGTGTGTGCACATGCACACGTACACACACACACACACACACACACACACACACACACACACACACACACACACACTGAGGAGCAGATGTCCAACATTAGTGACATGTTCATAACAGGCGCAGCTACAATCCAATGACCAGATGGTCAACAAGTGGTGACAGCATCTGCTTACACTAAACACCCCCAAAGTTGACAAACACTAGGAGTTGCATTTCAAACAACAATACCAACAAATGTAAACACAAAGCAAGTTGGCTAGCAGAATTCCTTTACCACTTACTCCTGAAGTCATGCATTTCTGGGTGCCACTTACAGTAGCCTCTGGCTAAAGGTTCCCCAGGTTAAATAAGAATACCCTATACCCTATACCCTATGCTCTTAACTTTTCAGCAATTCTCAATGAAAAAATGTAGAAATGTACCAAAGGTACATATATGAACAATGGACAGCCTACATACTTCATGTACTGTAAGTAGATATACATACATGTACGCATGTACGCATGTACACACACTCAGTTCATAATCTTGGACACTCTATTATGAGAATTGTATGCAATTACTCATGCAACGTGCGTCCACAAGTCCATACACACATCGTATGCAAGTCAGAGTATGCATGTACGCTGGTGCCTAAAGAATTCAGCCGGACATGTGCATGGGTACACCCATTTGTATTGATACAAATTCTACACGCTCCATAGAGCTTGGGTAGCCTTCAATCCCAGTAGAGTGGTCATCCAGGGCTAGTCTGGTCAGATCAAAGAGACCCACTTGACCCAGCACACCTCACAGAGGTATCACTTTACATGGAGAATGAGCCAAGGGTCTCAATGTACCCAATATCCAAATTGTCCCATACATGAAAACATGTAAACAAATGGAGTATCTGATTTCAAAGAAAAGTGAAAAAGGTCCACACGGTCAACAACAGGTGGACCAGGAATGACAGGAAAGAGCTTATGGTCAAGATCAAAGGGAATGATGGCAGATAAGGGGTAACCTTGTAATTGGATGGGAGGAGAGATGGGATGACTGCCACCCTGGTTAGGTAGACAGGTTACTGACATCAGCTAACAACCACAAGCAGAGAACAAATTTGTTTATACATTCACACTAGTACATAACTATGGGTCACTATGCAGTGAGTCACATACATATATACCTAGTATTGAGTGTCTATGGTCGAGATGACCCAGTACAGAACACATACTGTATGTACATAGGTAAGTATGTTAGTACAGCGGAAACCCCTCTATTCCAGACACCTTGGCACCAGAAAGGACTGCCCTGATTATTGAGGTGTCCTCATTTCAGATGCTCTATGTCAACGTATAGTGCAGTATTTGGTTCCAGTGGCATATGTCCATAATAGAGGGATGTACGTACGTATCTCAGGGGGCTGGATTAGAGGGATCCACTGTATTCTATTTTGTACAATGCAGATACGCTGACTGTGCTCCTGGAAACAGTTGAAGTATCATGATTGTTTGCTTAGATATGTAGGTTGTGTGTGTGTGTGTGTGTGTGTGTGTGTGTGTGTGTGTGTGTGTGTGTGTGTGTGTGTGTGTGTGTGTGTGTGTGTGTATGCGTACGTGTGCATGTGTGTGTGTGCATACGTGCGTGCGTGTGTGTGTGTGTGTGCGTGCGTGTGTATGTGTGTGTACATGTGTGTACACGTGTGTGTGTGCATGTGTGTGTACACATGTGTGTGTACACGTGTGTGTGTGTATGTGTATGCGTGTGTGTATACATGTGTGTGTGCATGTGTGTGTGCATGTGTGTGGTGTCATGTGAAACCCTCTCACGTGGTGTTAATGAGACAATTTTGAAAGGCAGTGTTCTAATTATTCCACTGAAGATACGTTAAATATAGCACGTTCACATTGCTGGTAGAAAACACAGACATTCCTGTGGACATGTTCACACACGCGTGAACATGGATTACAGACCCAATGAGCTTCTACGCTAGGAAGCAAACACTGTGGCATGCCACAGTCTGTCTGCCTCTTGTAGGGAGATAACGAGATTAACACTAATGGCCAACCAGGCAATCCATTAGGGCAAACGAATTATGCTACTTAGAAAACGGCTCACATGGAATATCTCTGCCATACAAGGAAGACGTAATCGAACCTTTCGCATGGACTTATTGCAAGACAAGCGTGAAGATAAGCTTACTTTACTCATTATCTGAGACAGTGAGGGGCAGTGAGCCTGGCAGAAGTACACACTGCTACACACTTGAACTGCATTGTGTGTACACACACGCTCACATGACCCCAGCAGAAGCCAAGAGGCAGTCAAGTACCCTGGTGAGCAATCTGTCTGCCGGATGAGAGAGGAATGATAATGGCACATTAAATCCAGACAGGTTGCCCGCAGGCCATACTCTCCTGCTCCTAATGTACAACAGCTAAACACACACAGAACAGAATTCCGTACTACACTGTTTGGCTACAATGCACTTTTAGGAAAAGTACAAACACAGTTTACAATCTAATCAGACAATAGAAAGGAGTGAGTGATTGAGCTACTGCTGTAGGGAATTTTGATCAGGAAGGACGGTGAAACTTGCTTAGTATGTACCTCAAAAGGGACACAAAATCAGTACTTCATTATCAGAGGTACTTACTATCAGAGGTACTTACTATCAGGGTTGGTTTATGTACATGAGGTATACACAGGGACAGAATGAGGAGTACTTACCATCCAGGAGTATGTACTAACCCAGGTACTTACTATCAGGATTGGTTTATGTACATGAGGTATACACAGGGACAGAATGAGGAGTACTTACCATCCAGGAGTATGTACTAAACCAGGTACTTACTATCAGGGTTGGTTTATGTACATGAGGTATACACAGGGACAGAATGAGGAGTACTTACTATCCAGGAGTATGTACTAAACCAGGTACTTACTATCAGGGTTGGTTTATGTACATGAGGTATACACAGGGACAGAATGAGGAGTACTTACCATCCAGACGTATGTACTAAACCAGGTACTTACTACCAGGGTTGGTTTATGTACATGAGGTATACACAGGGACAGAATGAGGAGTACTTACCATCCAGGAGTATGTACTAAACCAGGTACTTACTATCAGGGCTGGTTTATGTACAAATATGTACACACGCATGCACAAACACACACTTATACACACACACACACACACACACACACACACACACACACACACACAGAGAGAGAGAGAGAGAGAGAGAGAGAGAGAGAGAGAGAGAGAGAGAGAGAGAGAGAGAGAGAGTGAGAGAGAGAGAGAGAGTGAGAGAGAGAGAGAGAGAGTCTTACATCCACCTGGATATTGCAAGTGTTTACAAATATTGCAAAACTCTGCTGGATGCGAGACTAACACACACACACACACACACACACACACACACACACACACACACACACACACACACACACATACACACAGACAGACAGACAGACATACAAACCAATGAACACACACAAGTATGTGTAAATGTATACACACACAGGTGAGTACATATGTATGTACACCAATTTCAGAATCAATCTTGAACTCTTTGTACTCTATGAACACACTCACAAAACATCTCAGTTGATCACAGGACAATCGTGAACTCTTTGTACTCTATGAACACACTCACAAAACATCTCAGTTGATCACAGGACAATATGGTCCGTGAAACCTTGCCAATTTGCAGCCAAACTGTCCACAGAAGTGTTAATTTCCGTTGAGGTGAACACAAACAGTAACATCACCTACAGAATCCCTACACTAGGTCAATTTCCTTTGGTTTCCAAGCACTTGTATCATGCATACAGCATTCCACGCTTACCCCCTTCTATGGCCATATTGCAGTATAATCTCCACATACCACACTGTGAAACACATTGTATGTACAATACACACATATTAACCTCCAGTGTTTCCAAATGGAATGTACATTATCACATTGGCGAAATTACGGCTCCACCAATTCTAGCGAAATCCTCCCAACAAGGCAGACGAAGTGGCATGATAGACCACTGCAATGCAACCAATGCAGGGCTATTTCTGATCTGGCCAAAATTGGTACCACTTACCACAGAAATTGAGATAAGCGAAGGCATAACAAGGCCAATTGTCTACAAGAATCAATGATAGCAAACAGTACACACACACACACACACACACACACACACACACACACACGCGCGCGCGCGGCGCGCGCGCGCGCGCGCGCGCGCCCGCACACACACACACATACACACACATACACACACGAATACACAAACACACACACACACACACACACACACACACACACACACACACAAACACACACACACACACACACACACACACACACACACACACACACACACCACACACACACACCACACACACACACACACACGCATACACAAACACACACACACACACACACACACACACACACACACACACACACACACACACACAAACACACACGCATACACAAACACACATGCACACACAAGCAGACACATACACACACACACACACACACACACACACACACACACACACACACACACACACACACACACAAACACACACACACACACACACACACACACACACACACACACACCACACACACACACCACACACACACACACACACACCACACACACACACACACACACCACACACACACACACGCATACACAAACACACACACACACACACACACACACACACAAACACACACGCATACACAAACACACATGCACACACAAGCAGACACATACACACACACACACACACACACACACACACACACACACACACACACGTATACGTACACACTCACAAACACACACAAACACATCTACATACATGTACGTATGTACAGTACATATGTACCGTACATAACTGCAGTAATATTATTGTCTTCTCAGTACAAAATGGAAACAAGAGGAATGAAAAAAGCCTGCATATCTGGCGCAGATAAAGTACAGGTCTCAATACACATACATGTGCTAGGCAGGTCTTAAGTAAAAATACCAAGAAAGGATATGACGCATATATACGTATATACAGTCATGCCTGGGTTATCCGACACAGTTTGTAGCCAAAATACTTGTCGGATAACAGAGGTTGTTGGATAAGTGAGGCAGATTTGTGTACATAGAGATAGTCAGTGTTGCTGAATTGATGGTCGGATAAATCAGGTTTCTGGATAACTCAAGTCCGGATAACCCAGGCGTGACTGTATATATATATATATATATATATATATATATAGGCATAACGGCTTCCTCACGACGCTGACAACCAGGTTGGCTCGAGAGGCTTCCTGCACCGGCCCAGCCTGGACAATTTGTATGGGCTGGTCGAAGCTCCTCTTAGCCACCAGACAGATCTTGAGAGACAGCTGGTTAAGAGAGCGATTGAGGGGTCCTGTGCCATCTGGTGCAGCAGGAACACTGCATCCAAGAAGGATGTCATCCCTTAAAGGCTTGCTACAGAACCCATTGACTCTATTCTATTCCATTCTACTTATGTCTATTATTCTGCATGACTGCATGTGACTATTATTAGGAGCCTCCCAACATATATAGCTGTGCATGATTGTTTTCAAATCATTTGGCAGTGTTGGGATTAGCTCCCCCCACCTGTCCCATTTTTTGTATATTGGAGCTTGTTCAATTAATGGTGACATTTGAAAATTTGAGAGAGAGAGGAGAGAGAGAGGGAGAGAGAGAGAGAGAGAGAGAGAGAGAGAGAGAGACCAACAAAAGGCAGCAAAAAGAGCTTGAAACTGAAGTAGTGAAGAAGTGCATTTTAAGTTCGTATGACATCTGGTGTAAGAGAAACTGGACAGCAAAGTTTTAGTACGTTTTTGCTCCTTCAACCTCAACTTAATTGTTCTGTGTGAGGCCTATTTGTATAACTTGAGTGTAATGTCATAGCGTAACTAGGTTGTAGTATGTGTGTATGTTATATATGTTATGATGTAACCCAACCACAATTGTAATCACAACACTTTTTTTTTCCTTTCTTTGTGCCAGTGCTAGATCTGTTAACTGTGCAATGTTTTTGTGGAACATTAGAGCAGGATCTAGACCACACTGACCCTCATTTTGGCCATTGTTATTCAACTTGTGTTTTTTTGTACTCAAATTGTAATAATGGTGGCCATTGTGCAGGAAAAAAAGAGAGAGAGAGAGAGAGAGAGAGAGGAGTGCATGCTAAAGTAAGTGAGCACATGTCAAGAGAACACACACTGAAAGCACTTGTCAAGAGAACACACACTGAAAGCACATGGCAAGAGAATGTGTGTTAAAATAGCACATAATGAAGAAGAACATGTCAAGACAGCTCATGTTAAGGAGTACATGTTGAATGAGTGCAAGTGAAGAGCAAAAGATACCCAGTTGCAGTGGCTTGGTAGCGGACATCTACCCCACACAACATGTACAGACTCATGACCCTCCCCCTCCCCACTCCTCGCACTAGCAGCCTGCTTTAAGAAAATCTTTGCAAACAGACAACATACGTACAAAAATGAACTATGGGTAAAGGTAGCAGCTTAAGTTGCTTAGGCATGGTTGATATGGAGACAGTATTGGAATGTGATAATACTTATGTGAACACACCCCTCAGAATATGACCTATCAGAGAAGATGTTGGATCATTGCAATGTTGGATTACAGAGATGCTCACTGCACTACATAGCCTTGGTGCTCACCCTCCAACTGCTTTTCCCACAACTGCTAAATCCGATTTAGTTCGAGTGAGAAGGTTCCAAGTGTGCAGTTCTGCAGAGATGGAAAAAAGACGGTCTGTGTACACATACAGTACATACATATGTACGTGAAACCTCCATTAAAGGGCACCTCCCAAATGCAGCCACCTCCTTTAACAGGACACCACTGCTCTGCCCTATTTGACACTCCTCACATTGACATGTGTATACAGATGTAGCATTTCCTCCAGCAATCTCTGAACACAGGACATCCCAAAGGATTGTATATAGTAGGCCTATTTGATTTTCAATGTTTGCTTCTCCCATACTCAAAGCCTAAACTACGCCATCCTTCATTCTACAGGATATCATCTGTGACCATGCAGGTATATGCAAATCAAAATAAAAATTGTAATCTGAGACCTAGTATGAAGTTAGTCCTGCGGGAAACACTGGTATGTGTGTATCCACTGTATATGCAGTACGTATGAATGTATGTACGTACGTATGTACAGTATGTACACAAGTACGTACATGCATATGTATGTATGTACATACAGTATGTACATATGTATATAGATATGTACAGTATGTACTAATGTATGTATGTACGTACGTACGTATGTACACATGCACCAAGGGTTGGATTGCTGTCTGATGGAGGCAGACGGTCTGCACTCTCACTGCCATACGGCTACATGCATAATAATGTAATCACCACCGTGCTTGGCAGACACACACACACACACACACACACACACACACACACGAACACACACACACACACACATACACACACACACACACACACACGAACACACACACACACACACACACACACACACACACACAACACACACACACACACACACACAGTGCAGCACGCACCAGAGGTTGTGAACCTTTTAGTCACATCATCATCAACAATAGCCTACAGTGAGCAAGAGGAGGTAATATAATATATGTATAAGTAACAAATTTACTCCCCCAACCAGATTTAGACGGACAGGTATCCATTTGCGCATAAACCGAATACGCATACATACATATATCATGTACGATTATGCATATGCGCACATTTGTACATAACATGTATATGCATAAGTATGTACGTACATACATACACGTAGGTACGTAGATAAACATGCAAAATCTTTGTATGCATTTTCGTACATACAGGGTGTTTGGATCTTATAAATTGAGAAATCATGTTAGTATATATGTGGCCAAGTGTAGTGTACGCTCTTGTGTGTGTGTGTGTGCGTGTGTGTGTGCGTGTGTGTGTGCGTGCGTGCGTGTGTGTGTGTGTGTGTGCGCGCGTGCGTGTGCGTGTACATGTGCATACACAAGCGAGGGTGAAATCCCTACCTCTGCTCCACTGGTAATAAAGTCGGCAGCATCAATGAGCTTAAACTCATGCTTCAACGTACGAAACGACCTATTGCGAGGGATTCTAGAGGGGGGAGGAATGTAGTCTTCTTCATCAGAAACTTCCTCTTCGGGCTCTAACAAAAGAGAATGAAAATTCCATCACTTAGCAATTAACTAGACACAATTGTAAAGCATTATTAAGAGTAATTCGAGATGATGGAGATTATAAGTACATAAACTGATTATACTGATGGGGAAATGTTTACTGTGAATGGTTTTCATCTGATACCCTTTGGCAACTCACAACACACTTGGATCCAATTAAACAAAAGGCATCCAATTCTGCAAAGCATCATTGTGAGGTTGCGAACACGTCTCCACCGCATGTTAGAAAGCAGTCAAGCGCGAACAAACAGTCCACCCCTCTAGGGGTATTGCAGGCCTCCGGCTTCCCACGTGCAAATGTGGAGTACAGTATTCTCAGCAATCTACGCACTGTACCATTGCCTTACACTGATTATTCTACTCGCCGCTAATTCTGTGCACGGTCAGTGAGTTCATTTGGGTAGTATACACAAATTAACTCGAAAAGTACGCTACACCAGATTATCAAAATCTGTGCAATCACATACAGTGGAACTTGGTTAGTAAGTACCTGGTTTAGTGTATACTCCTGGTTAGTAAGTAATCCTCATTCTGTCCCTGTGTATACCTCATGTACATAAACCAACCCTGGTAGTAAGTAAATGGTTTAGTGCATACTCCTGGTTAGTAAGTACTCCTCATTCTGTCCCTGTGTATACCTCATGTACATATATGTACCAACCCTGATAGTAAGTACCCGGTTTAATGCATACTTCTGGTTAGTAAGTACTCCTCATTCTGTCCCTGTGTACACCTACCTCACATACATAAACCAACCCTGATAGTAAGTACCTCTGATAATAAGTACTGATTTTGTGTCCCCTTCGAGGTACGTACGTA